>JANJGK010006519.1:0-36885 GCA_039081455.1 Macrobrachium rosenbergii
GAATTGGCTAGCAAGTAAGCCAGCGCGCGCGCGCGCGTTGTGTTTATGCATGCGTACGTACGCCGGAATAGGTGACAGGGTATGAAGAGAGAGCGTATAAACCAGAGAGAGAGAGAGAGAGAGAGAGAGAGAGTTGTGACCATCTATAAAAATCTGATTAAAAAATAATTACCTTCAAAACCATTAAATATCAGATAATTAAAACAAAAGTAACTGTCTTTCACTTTTACAATACCTCCACTTTCTAATAAAAAGCACGTAAGTAGTGAGTGCGAGAAAGTGAAAGGAGAGAGAAATGAAAGAAAGAAAGCGTACATATATTCCAGAAATTTGATTTTAATAAAACTTTTATGAATGTTAAAAACTCGGGTATTACTTGATCAGACGAATTCAAATTATTCTGCTGACTGGGGATTTTAAGCACAGCAGTTAATAATAATAATAATAACAAAATGAAAAAATAATAACCATATAAAAATAATAATACTAACAAAATAATAATAATAATAATAATAATAATAATAATAATAATAATAATAATAATAATAATAATAATATTCACCTTCTAATAATATATGAACAATCGAAATTGGGCTAAAATCTCAATTATTTAGTTGTAAAAACATCTAAAGATTTAAAATTAAGGTAAATGAGACTTTTTTTTATCCTTAATAATCTCTGTAAATATTTTCATTAAAAAATTAGTCAAATTTACTTTTTGTCCTTAAAAGGAAAGTAAATTTGTAAATTGTAAATTCTTTTTTAGTAAAAATAATATATTAAAAATATCTGATTTTATGGATTATGGTTTTCCAATTAACCGAGAATTCTGAAATCGGGCCATCATTATCAAAGTCTCACGCTCATTTAATCCAAGAGAGAGAGAGAGAGAGAGAGAGAGAGAGAGAGAGGAAAACCAATAAGGAAGATTTGAAGAAAAATAAAAAAAATTGGGAACTCAGCCGTCCATGAAATCAGTTCCCAAAACTATTTAACTACTGAACGAGTTTTGTTCCCGTATTTCCGACGCGTTTTAGACGGAGTCTGTCTGGAGTAAGATGCCTGCTGTGCCCCTACAGTTTAAGGGTACGTTCTAACGTATGCCCAGCTGCGCCTGATGCCCTCGGGGGGATAGTGGCACACCCTTGGGCACAGACGGAAAGCCAGGTCATGGGACAGGAGGCCTGGGGAAATGTTTTTCATTATTCCCAGAAGAGGGATTTTTGCCCTCGTTACCCTGACTTCAGTGGAAGAAATGCCACGTTTGCGGGTATGTTGTCAAATGCCAGCAGCGTTTGATACCTCAGGGGATAATGGCGCCCTCAGGGGGATAGTGGTGCCCTTGGGCATAGACAGGACGGACAGGAGAGGCGGAAATTTCTAGGAAATTGTTTTATGCAGTTACATAGGTGCTACCTTGGATCTTTCGATTCTCGTCGAGCTTACGTTGCATTCTCTCTGTCTGTCTGTCTGTCTCTCTCTCTCTCTCTCTCTCTCTCTCTCTCTTAGTCTTAAGGAGTAAAGCAACATGAAGCCCGCCTGCATCTGGATAAGTGTTTTTCAAAACGATGTTGAGAGAGAGAGAGAGAGTATTTAAACCCAATTTTGTGTATGTGAGAGAGAGAGAGAGAGAGAGAGAGAGAGTATTTAAACCTAATTTTGTGAAAGAGAGAAAGACAGAGTGAGAGAGAGTACTTAAACCCAATTTTGTGAGAGAGAGAGAGAGAGAGAGAGAGAAGGGAAGTGATGACACAAAGCAGGTAGCTCTAGCTAGCCATGTCCTGGCGGAGAGATCCTACGGGGGGGGGGTGTCTCAACCCGGTCTCCTCCCCCCCATGGAAGGGGGGGAGGGCTGGTAAAGCCGTGGGCGTTGCCATGGTAACGTCCCAACAGCGTGTGATTGAGTGAACAGCAAGCACACTCACACACACACACACACGCATTCGGTCCTCTCTCTCTCTCTCTCTCTCTCTCTCTTTTTGAAAATATGATTGTGGGAGGGAGGGAGAAAGTTTCCCCCAAATAATATTTTGTTTTTATCTTTTTCTCCGTCTTTGTTTCCAGGAGAGAGAGAGAGAGAGAGAGAGAGGCTACAGGCAGCGTCAGTATATATATATATATATATATATGTGTGTGTGTGTGTGTGTGTGTGTGTGTGTATACATATATATATATATATATAATATATATATATATATAAATTTATATATATAATATATATATATATATATATATAGAGAGAGAGAGAGAGAGAGAGAGAGAGAAAGGGTCATCACCAAATTAGTCAGGCTGCTTTACGCCCGTCCCGTAAATCCTTGTGACTAAAAGACTATTATATACACCATCACAAAAAACTAGTCAAGAGATTATCAATATGTACCACATGATCTTTATGATCATTTTTATTTTGTTGATCGCTTCAGCTGATGGACAAAACACTGCCAGGATTTACGGCGATTAATGTTAATCGCGGTAAATCTCGGTCGTGCGCGGTCGAACGCCTGACTGTAATCCCTTTACGCGAAGCGTTTTTTTTTTTTTTTTTTGTACGAACGCGTCTAGTATTATAAATAATTAGGATAATTGTTATAATTATTATTACCACGTCATTTCATCCGTTCCCCCTTGTTGGTGTTGGTCCAAGGGAGAGAGAGAGAGAGAGGGGGGGGGGGATTTAGGGGATTTAAGCTATAACGAATTAATCTGTCAGTAATCCCTGAAAGCGTTATTGTCACGCTGCGCGTTTTTAACGCGTCGACACGACGCAAAAACGCGCGCGGTCAGGAACGCGAACAGTACATTATGCGGAGTGAAATGAATTAAAAAACATTAATCTCTTATTTATAATTAAAGAGATTAACAGCTGGAATTACCGAGCACGTAAGACGTTCATAAATTAATTTATGTAAGTATCCTTCGCGTGTCAAGATATAATTACTAAATAAAAAAAAAAGCTTTTTATATATGTACATATACCTCGTTCTGCCTTCTACCAGGCTTCAAACTCGTCAATGTGATTCCTGGAAGGAGATTATTACTAGGATTAACAACGAGACTACAGGGATTAGAAAGCTAGTGTTGGCCAGACAGTTTTAGAATCCTGACGCAAAAAAAAGAATGTATTTGAAAATTAACATTAGGCATTCGTCCTTGAATTGTGCATTCGTGTTCAAAAGTATGCAAACGTGTGCATACGATGGCTCAGAATGATTTCTCAAGGTATTTAATTCCTATTAATGACTTGTATATATATATATTATATATATATATATATATACATATATATATATATATATATATATAAGGAATAGGTAGACCAGTACTTGAGGAAACATTCTTTATTGCGACTAGTTTCGAGGTTCTAACACACCCCATCATCAGGCATCTAAAATAACAAATAAATACAATGAAAGAAAAAACACTCATTAAAATGAAATAAAATTAAACATCAGAACTAACTACCAAGAATTAAAATTGAACAGTACCGTTTAACCTATAAAAGCAAGAGTCAAGAGAGGAATACAAGGCAAATACAAAGATAGTTACAGAAGATAGACACAGAATTAAAAACAAAGCAACTCAACTGACCGTTCATTATTACAGAGTGGTGGTTTTTCTTTGATGGTATATAATGTTTCAACTGTGGTTAGCTCCACATCACTAGAACGACTGGCTAATATAGAAAAAGAATCTATACTCAGAGGATGGTCATGCTGATGGCAGTGCTCACGAATGGCACTAAATGCTTGTTTGTTAAGCGGCCTGTTTGTTCTAATTGATCGGCCTAGGTGTTCAAAGGCACGGACCCGAAACTGGCGCTTTGATTTACCTAGGCCGATCAATTAGAACAAACAGGCCACTTAACAAACAAGCATTTAGTGCCATTCGTGAGCACTGCCATCAGCATGACCATCCTCTGAGTATAGATTCTTTTTCTATATTAGCCAGTCGTTCTAGTGATGTGGAGCTAACCACAGTTGAAACATTATATACCATCAAAGAAAAACCACCACTCTGTAATAATGAACGGTCAGTTGAGTTGCTTTTGTTTTTAATTCTGTGTCTATCTTCTGTAACTATCTTTGTATTTGCCTTGTATTCCTCTCTTGACTCTTGCTTTTATAGGTTAAACGGTACTGTTCAATTTTAATTCTTGGTAGTTAGTTCTGATGTTTAATTTTATTTCATTTTAATGCGTGTTTTTCTTTCATTGTATTTATTTGTTATTTTAGATGCCTGATGATGGGGTGTGTTAGAACCTCGAAACTAGTCGCAATAAAGAATGTTTCCTCAAGTACTGGTCTACCTATTCCTTATTCGACTCCGCTTCCCACGGAATTCTTCTGTTGCATCTATATATATATATATATATATATACGTGTGTGCAGTATATACTTAGAGAGAGAGAGAGAGAGAGAGAGAGAGATGCTTGTGCATATATTTATATATATATATATTATATATATATATATATATATATATACATATATACTTTGAGAGAGAGAGAGAGAGAGAGAGAGAGAGAAAGTGTCTGTATCTCCAAAATATCTCCACAAAACTGCACAAACCTTTCAACTGTACATACGAATCACGTAAGACCATAACCTATCATCACACAAAAATAAATAGATAAACAACTTCCAGGAAAAACAATAATTTGGAGAGTAGGACCTTAACCCTTCCCCCAAACCTCAAACAGGAAGTCCCATCACACCCACACGTAGAAAAAAAAAAAACTCTGAGTGCATTCCATCGTCAAACAACATTCCAAATGTTTGTTAGTTTTTTTTTTAACATCCAGATTCTCTCTCCTAATTTTTTTTTTTTTTTTTTTTGCCCTTCTCAGTTATCAAAGCCACGTGTCTTCCATTTTCTTTTTTCAATTCATTTTTCTCTTTCACTTTCAGGAAAGTTTTGAAAGCACGTGAGAGTTGTTGTGTGTTTCGTTTTTTCTATTTTATTATTATTTTTTCTTTCGTTTTTATTTTATTATTTTAGTTTTCTTGAATCTTTTATTTTATTATTATATATCTTTCATTTTTTTTATTTTATGATTAAATTTGCATCTTATTTTATATTATTTTATCTCTTATTTTTCTGTTTTATTAATTCCTCTCTCTTTCATTTTTCTATTTTATTGTTTTATTTGTCTTTTATTTTCTATTTCATTTTATTTTTCTTTCATTTTTATATTTTATCATTTTATTTGTCTTTCAATATCTTATTTTATTATTTTAATTGTCTTTCATATTTCTATTTTATATTTCAGAGCTATACTAAGTCAAAGAGATACGTACATTTAAAAATAAAATTTTATATTGTGTCTAGAATTTACAAAAATAATTTTCTGACTAGAAGCTTAACCCAGTCTGTCCTATATCGTTGACAGATGCACGATTATGGCTAACTTTAATCTTGAATCAAATATAAACTACTGAGGCTAGAGGACTGCAATTTGGTATGTTTGATGACTGGAGGGTGGATGATGAAGACACCAATTTGCAGCCCTCTAGCCTCAGTAGTCTTTAAGATCTGAGGGAGGACGGACAGACAAAGCCGGCACGATGGTTTTCTTTAACTTAAAACTAAAATAAAATCACCTCATTTTACAAATAAATAATATTAAACTTCCTAAAGAATTTACACTGATAATATCCTGACTAGAAGCTTAACCCAACCTACAAATCCCCCCCCCCCCACCAAAGAAGGCATATCCCAGACCCCAGATTATACTAATACAATCTAACATAATCTCCCGAACGACAGAAAGGTAACCAGACATAATTACATTTCTTAATCAAGCTAGAACCACGACCTTGATGGAACAAATGTCTGAACTTAAGACAATTACTCGAGAGATTAAAAATCATGATAATGTTATGACATCACGCCATGTCTCTCTGGCGTGTTCTATTGACAGTAGTCTTCTTGATTAGTGACTGTTTTGGGCCAATAGAACGCAGCTAGAAGAGAGAGAGAGAGAGAGAGAGAGAGAGAGAGAATATTAAAATAGGTAGTTCTGTAACTACAGGGGAACAGAAAGAGAAAGAGAGTGAGAGAGAAGTATTTGTACAGGTACTTCCATAACTATAAGAGAGAGAGAGAGAGAGAGAGAGAGAGAGAGAGAATTAAAATTGGTAGTTACGTAACTAGAGAATAAAGAGAAAGAGAAAATGAGAGATATTAGACCATGTACTTCCGTAACTATAAGAGAGAGAGAGAGAGAGAGAGAGAGTATTAAAATAGGTAGTTCTGTAACTACAGGGGAACAGAAAGAGAAAGAGAGTGAGAGAGAAGTATTGTACAGGTACTTCCATAACTATAAAAGAGAGAGAGAGAGAGAGAGAGAGAGAGAGAATTAAAATTGGTAGTTACGTAACTAGAGAATAAAGAGAAAGAGAAAATGAGAGATATTAGACCATGTACTTCCGTAACTATAAGAGAGAGAGAGAGAGAGAGAGAGAGAGAGAGAGAATTAAAATTGGCTATGTAACCAGAGCGGAAAGAGAAAGAGAAAGCGAGAGAGATATTAGGCCAAGTACTTCGTAACTATAAAAGAGAGAGAGAGAGAGAGAGAGAGAGAGAGAATATCAAAGTAGGCACCAAAACACAAACCAAACCATAATGAAAAAAAAAACAAGACTCCCGTGTGGCAACAGACACACACAGTGCCTCAGTTGCCAGATACTCCATTACACAGGGGAACATTTAAGACAATTAGACTCTTCAGATTCGTGACTGACAGGTGGAAGAGGAAGACATTCATTATAATAAAAGAAACTTTAAAGTAATTACGAATTCACGAACTGTAAAGCTTATTCGTGTTTCGTTGAATCATTTGTGAAGGACACAATAAAAAAACAAGCACAAAATGCGCTGAAGTTTCTTCGGCGCAATCGAGTTTTCCGTAGAGCCGCTACAGCGTATACTCAAGGCCACCGAAAAGTAGATCTATCTTTCGGTGGTCTTGTTATAATGCTGCATGAGCCGCGGCTCATGAAACTTTAACCACGGCCCGCTGGTGGTCTATCCTATAGCGTTGCCAGATGCACGATAAACTGAGGCTAGAGGGCTGCAATTTGGTATGTTTGATGATTGGAGGGTGGGGTGATCAACGTACCAATTTGCAGCCCTCTAGCCTCAGTAGTTTCTAAGATCTGAGGGCGGACAGAAAAAGTGTGGACAGACAGACAAAGCCGGCACAATAATTTCCTTTTACGGAAAACTAAAAAAGTATCTTTGAGTTGGTGATAAATTTCTTTTATTTTTTAATTTTTTGGGGGTCCTATATTGGCCCACATTAGGTCAGGTGCTATTAAGTCCTTTACCCAGTCACCAACGCCCACAAAGTCATCCTTTACCCAGTCTCCAACGCCCACAAAGTCACCCCTTACCCAGTCAACCAACGCCCACGAGTAAATCCCCAGCCTCCCGAAGGTGGTCCTTTGCCGCAACCAACGAAATAAATTTGGTAATTGTGTGGATTCTGAAACTCCAGGGAAGAACTATAATCCCTTCTCCTAACCTCTGCTCTTGGCCAGCCTGCCCCCTCCCAAAACTTCCCAGGAGGGGCAGGGGGAGGGAGAAAGGTCCCAGGGGGATGGGGGAGGGAGGAGTGTCCGGGGGGGAAGGGGGGAGGGGCCAACTCCCGCATCTTATTCCGAAAGCAGCAGCAGCTAAATTAAGATTTCCAAAAATAGCTCGCTCCGATCGCATTTCTCCTGCGGGAATCCTTATACTTTCCTGTTTCCCGAATGACAAGGAAGACGTCTGAGGAGAAGGAGGAGGAGGAGGAAGAGAGGAGGAGGAAAAAGCACTCCTCCTCCTCCTCCTCCTCCAACACTCCCTCCCTCCTCCCTCCCTCCCTCACTCTCCCAGGTTGCTCCAACAGCGAGCCCAGTCCGTAGTACCAAACCTGCCACTAGGCAAACACCCCACCTCGCCCTGATAACTTCCGTGACTATTCCTGAAGCTCTTGCTGAAATGAAGCTCTGGCAACTTAGTACCTGCTTCACCCCATCGTCCCTCCCCCCCCCCACCCCATCACCCCCTCAAAAAAACCCCACCTAACTACGGGAAAACTGAAGCCTTGTCGAATTCGTGAGATGCTGATGGGTGGTACTGAGTCGCATCATCCGTGATTCTCTCTTCTCTTTCCCGATTCCCATCTTATTGCCCCACAAATTCCGTATTTATGCAATTACATCTTCAGTTTTCCCTCTCTCTCTCTCTCTCTCTCTCTCTCTCTGGCTCTTTCCCTCCCCTAAGGGGAGGGGTAACCTAGGTGGAAGGCGGAGGCAGGAATGTACGTACGAATGGCGAGTGGGGTCGATAAGACGCTAAGGTGAACAACGCCTGAAGAAAAGAAGAAGAAGGAAAAGAAGAAGGAGAAAGTGAAGAAGAAGAAGAGGAAGAAGGAGGAGGAGGAGGAGGAGGAGGAGGAGGAGGAGGAGGAGGAGGAGGAAGAGGGGAGCAGCATCACCGAGCAAAGAGAGAGAGAGAGAGAGAGAGAGAGAGAGAGATCTCGTACCTAGATTCACCTGTAATGATTGACCAATATCATAACCAAGACTTAAAAATATTGACATAAAAAAAAACTCGTCACAGGTGAGAGAGACTACCACCTGGAACAGAGGCGCGCCCCTGGAGAACTCTCCTGTAGAAGAGTGTCAAGAAAAAACTCTCCTGTAGCTAAAGTCAAGAAAAAGCTCTCCAGTATAAGAAAATCAAGAAAAAACTTTCCTTAGGCTAAAGTAAAAAAAAAAACTCTCTTGTAGACGAAAGTCAAGAAAAAAAAAACGCTCCTGTAGAAGAAGGTTAAGAAAAAACTCCTGTAGACGACATTCAAGAAAAAAAAAAGATACCCCTTAACCCAAATTCGAGAGAGAGAGAGAGAGAGAGAGAGAGAGAGAGATATTTAGGATTCGTTTTTAGGCATTAACTTGGGATTATTTTATATAAAATGCAATAGCCTCGTTTTGACAAATTATTTCTATATATAGAAGTATATATAAATATATCTATACATTATATATATATATATATATATATATATATGATTATATATATATGTATGTAAAGCTCAAAGTGGCTTCAGTTTTAACCTTGAAAAACCAAAACCAGAGTTTTAAAATAACTCAAAATAACTGTTTCATTCTCAGACCAATAGGAAACCAATATTATTTTCCCAGCATCATACATACACACGAGTGTATGTGTGTCTGTGTATGTGTGTATGTATGTGTATGTGTACATAAAATAACAAATAGAATAAAAATTAAATAAATAAGTACTGAATGCGCCGAAGTTTCTTCGGCGCAATCGAGTTTTCTGTACAGCCGCTACAGCGTATAATCAAGGCCACCGAAAATAGATCTATCTTTCCATGGTCTCGGTATAATGCTGTATGAGCCGCGGCCCATGAAACTTTATCCACGGCTAGGTTGTGGCCTATCCTATATCGTTACCAAAAGCACGATTGTGGCTAACTTTAACCCTTAAATAAAATAAAAACTACTGAGGCTAGAGGGCTGTGATTTGATATGTTTGATGACTTGAGGGTGGATGATCAACATACCAATTTGCAGCCCTCTAGCCTCAGTAGGGTTTTAAGATAAGAGGGCGGGCAGGAAAAAGTGCGGACGAACGGACCAAGCCGGCACAATATTTTCCTTTCACAGAAACCTAAAAGCATTGGTGACAACCTGGCATACCTTCCCTCCTCGAGAAGAATAGAAAGAAGAGGAATTCATTCTGACCCACAAAGGTCGTTTTCCAAAACAGCTGCGTTCCCCCCCCCCCTCTCTCTCTCTCTCTCTCTCTCTCTTGTTGACAATGGGTGGTGGAAATTTTTACGCGGTTGAATGACCTCTGCATATTGCGTTGGATGCTGTATTGTCTGTCTTTGTCTGTCTGTCTGTTCGACTGCCCAACGAAGCTCTGCAAGTTCTGTTGTCAGGGAGAGAGAGAGAGAGAGAGAGAGAGAGATTCCTACTAACACTACATACTCGAAGTCAGTAGCCTAACAGAATGACAGAATTGACTGTCTGTCTGTCTGTTGTCAGAGAGAGAGAGAGAGAGAGAGAGAGAGAGAGATGCCTATACACACACACACATACATACTCGAAGCCAGCAACCTAACAGAATGTCAAATTTGAGTTTCACATTTTGATTGAAAACTGACAGACAAAATATTAACAAAATTATTTAACTAGACAGACGATTGGACAGAAATAGGCCTCATTGTGTACCACAAAAGCCGGGCAGAAGGTGTTAAAGACAAGCACAGACATAACACTCCGACAAACAGAAATAAAAAAAAAATCAAGAAATTGTAGAAAAATCAGCTAAAGTTTTAGCCATCTTCACAGACCTCCTTAAGTCCTGTTCATATCCAGGTTTCCCCTGGTATCTCAGCTCTCATGTCCTAGAAGGATATCAGCCAGGTACATCCTACACTGAACGGGCAAGTCCTAGCCTCCACTCCTGCTTCATTTCTACAATCTCCCTGTCCAACCTCTCTAACTATCCCACCATTAGATCCTTGTAATTCATCACCTGGATAAGCCTCCAATAATCAAACATACCAAATTGCAGCCCTCTAGCCCTAGTAGTTTTGATTTTACTTAAGGTTAAAGTTAGCCACAACCGTGCTTCTGGCAACGATATGGGACAGGCCACCATCGGGCGGCGGTTAAAGTTTCATGGGCAACGACTCCTACAACATTGTACCGAGACCACCGAAAGATAGATCTATTTTCGGTGGCCTTGATTATACGCTGTACAGAAAACTTAAAGAATTTCATAAAATCAACTCAATATTCATGAGGTATACAAATTACCAAGCGGGGTTTACGAGCTAAATAAACATGGCTAGCATGTTTATTCATCAATAAACCAGCAAGTTAATGATTAAACTGCATTGGAGTTTATAACCACCCGCAATATAGCTACGGTGACTGGCTATAAAACAGTAGCTGCATTTTTATAAGCAAGGGTACCGTGCGGGATTAAGTCGAAGGTCATAAAAAAAATATATATAAAAAATGAAATAAAACTATTTGTGGAAATTTGCTTATGCTTGTTATAAAACTATACTGAGTTTAATTTTTGAAAACTGTTTTATATATGGCACGCACGAACTGGTAAGATATAAAAGCATGGGTTAAATAAATTCTCTCTCTCTCTCTCTCTCTCTCTCTCTCTCTAAACATACATACATACATACATACATACATACATACATACATATATATATATATATATATAGAGAGAGAGAGAGAGAGAGAGAGAGAGAGTTTCACAGTCCCCATCATCAAGGTCTTGCTTAATCTCTCTCTCTCTCTCTCTCTCTCTCTCCTTAAGTATGCATGCAAATTTTCCAAGCGACGCCTAATGAGTTTCTCCTGACTTGGAGCTGGGAGTACGAGTATACAAATACATGTATACATATATATAAATACACATATGCATATATATGTATGTATGTATATATATATGCACATAAAACGGTTTCCCAATTTCATCCTGAATAATCAAATTTGGTCAGAGAGAGAGAGAGAGAGAGAGAGAGAGAGAGGTACTCGTGGTCAATACAGAGCCCTGCACATGACACCACCTTCTCCGGCCTCCTCTCTCTCTCTCTCTCTCTCTCTCTCTCTACCAGGTAATACGCCCCAAGGAAACCCTATATGTGTATTTACCCAATCACAACTGGCGTTACAATACTTGAGGTCTGATTTCGAATTCCAGAATGTTTTGGACCGATTCTCAAATCTGTTTCACTGGGATAAACAAAAGATAACGAATTATTCAGTGAAAAAAATAAATAAAAAATATATGAAGAATGATTATTCAATAAAAATATGAATGTCTTCACTGGTATTTTTTAATGTTTAAAAATGAGTTTTTATAGTGGGATAAATAAAAGATAATTGATTATTCAATAAAAACAATCATAAATAAATAAAAAATGATTATTCGATACTGTTATCTAATGCTTTCAATTATATTTTATTACAATTTTTGAAAATAAGTATTTATAAGATACATTTCAAATCAAAGGACTGATTTTAACAGGAATTAATGTTGGCAACAATAGCCCAGTACACCTGATATATTTCCTCTAATTTATAGCTATCTATAACTGACTTTCATTTTAGTTATAGATAACAATGAATATAGAACGTCTATAGATATAACTGATTGAACTTGGTTATAAACAAGTAAAAAATGAGCCAAAGTTTCTTCGGCGCAATCGAGTTTTCTGCATAGCGTATAATCAAGGCCACTGAAAACAGATCTATCTTTCGGTGGTCTCGGTTTAATGCTGTATGAGCCGCCGCCCATGGAACTTTAACCACGGACCGGTGGTGGCATGACCTATATCGTTGCCAGATGCACGATTATGGCTAATTAACCTTAAATCAAAACTACCGAGGTTAGAGGTCTGCAATTTGGTATGTTTGATGATTGGAGGGTGGATGATCAACATACCAATTTGCAACCCTCTAGCCTCAGTAGTTTTTAAGATCTGAGAAAAAGTGCGGACAGGAAAAAGTGCGGACGGACAGACAAAACCGGCACAATAGTTTTCTTTTACAGAAAACTAAAGCTGGAGGTTATACTTACATATATCTTTCTTTTCAAAGGATATTTTCAACTGAATTTTTAATATCTGAAAGATATTTCCCACAGAAATGTTTTTTTTAAGCTATAGATAAGTTATCAGTGTCCAACTGGCTACTGTAACTTCTGATAACTGTTATCAACTGTTTAAAAAACTGTTATCAACTGTTAAAAACAGCGAGTTATAAACAATTCAAATTATTTCCAAAAATATTTAACTTAAGAATATTTTCAATGACTTAAATATCGGAAGAGTGTTATTTCCTAACCGATATACCCTTTAGTTACTGGGCGGAGCGCCCCCCCCCCCCCGCCCCCCCCCACCCCCCACGCCGTGTCTATTTTTAACCCGTTCCAAGGGAGGGGAACAATGACGCATCGGCGAACCGTTTTCCGTTAGCGGGCTATCGTACTTGAACGCGGCTGTGATTTGAAGGAACTTTTTGCTGATTAATGTATGTTTCGTATATTGCTTTAAATCAAGTTTGGGTTGGTTATAAGGTGTAAGTGTTTGAGTATGCTGTAGGCGTATACATAAACCTATGTATATCTCAGTGACTGTGTTTGTATTATGGAGTATCAAGCTTCAATTTGTATGATTTTGCGAATTTTTATGATTTTTGTTTTGAATGATTTGTAATTGCTGTTCAGAACTATAGTTTAAGCTGGAGAGTTCAAAGGGAATTACCCCCTCCCCCCCCATCTCTCTCTCTCTCTCTCTCTCTCTCTCCTCTCTCAAACACACACACACATTCACACTAAATGCTGTTCTGACCAAAAGTTTAAGCTGGATACTTAGTTCCCAAAGGAATTGCTCTCTCTCTCTCTCTCTCTCTCTCTCTCTTTCTCTCTCTCTCTCACACACACACACACACATACACACACAATCACTAATTACAATATATACCCTTTACAAAAAAAGCTTCATAAAAAAATTATTAATAAGAGTCATCCAACTAGAACATTGACTAATTGATAAATGGCCAATTCCATCGTGTCATAAAGTTACTGATATAGATGCTCTCTCTCTCTCTCTCTCTCACTCTCTCTCTCACTTTATCCTTTAAACTTTTTCTCATGGTTAAAATAATATCATTACTGAACCATGTTGCATATCCTATAAATTGCGCAGGACTTTGCAATATTTCTCTCTCTCTCTCTCTCTCTCTCTCTCTCTTAATATCCATCACTTTATACTTTATCCAATTTCTCAGAAACATGGTTCATTGTTGAACCATGTGGCATATATCTTAAAAAAACTGTGCAAGAGAGAGAGAGAGAGAGAGAGAGAGAGAGAACGGAAATGAACATAGATGAACAATGAGTTCACTACAGAACAGAACCATTGCACAAATTAATCTCCCAGATTACAGAGAGAGAGAGAGAGAGAGAGAGAGAGAGTCTGACAGCTTTTATCCAATCCTCATCACCTGGCAAAACATGACGAATCCTGCAATGGGAATAACTGGCTCCAGAATCCTACAATCTACAATCCTATAGCAATCCATGTCAAACCCTTGTCTCCATCTGCATGAAACAAGGCTGGTTCACTTGTATGTGATCAACTGGGGCATATTGCTTGAAAAAAGAGAGAGAGAGAGAGAGAGAGAGAGAGAGGTTTACGTGTATTTGATCAGCTGGGTCATATTGCCTGAAAAGGAGAGAGAGAGAGAGAGAGAGAGAGAGAAATTATGTGTATGTGATATGCTGGATCATACTGCGTGAGAGAGAGAGAGAGGAGAGTTTCTTTGCAAGGCACTTTTACTTATTGGGTTTTGTTCCATTCCATATGAATGGTTTGCTCTTTAATAATAATAATAATAATAATAATAATAATGTACAGTATTCTCTTCCATAAACTGGTGGGTCTTATTGCCAAAATGAATATACTGACGCATACAGTCTGTGTTAGCAATTCGTACAACTCTGGAATTTGCATAGACATCAAAATATACGTCGGCATTTTAACTGCCTGTATTCGTCTACATAAATTGTCTAAACAGAGCAACTGTGATGATAATAACACTAATAATTGTCTGAGTGATATTTATAACAATAACTGTTATAATAACTGAAAAATAATAAATAAAGCAATTATTTTCAGCCTGATAATCAAAATAAAAAAATTGCATGTATACCTGTGTGTAAATTACCCAAGAAAACTGTGATAATAATATTAACAACATTGGGAGTGATATTTACAACAACTGTTATAACAACTAAATAAATATAAAAATTAAAGATTTCGAGTCATAAAATTCGAAATGAAAAATGGAAAACACGTGTCCACTCGGCCACCATCTGGAAATTTCTACCAAAACTCAAAATGGCGAGAGATTAAAGCATAAATACTTTACCTAATGGCCGCTGCGTCCTTCCTCTTATAATTAGGGAAATTGGGAGCAAAATTCCTCTAGATATCCTGTCAGGATACAAAGAGTCCTGAGGACTGAGCGTGTGCGAAGATATATCACATTCTAGCTGGTAATTATCGAGTCACAATCGGCATTCGAGACACAAAGATTGAAGGAGATTTTCCACTGGGCATTTGATTCCAAAATTCACTCGATTGCTTGCATAACTTTACCAATCGATTTTAACTTAACAATCAACTCATAAATTGACATTTTCGTCAATGAACAGTCTCAGTTACTTCAAAACAGGTCTCCAAATAAAACTGAATAATGGAAATGTATCATCAATTAGATTAAGACAATTATTTATACAATTGCCTTAATCTAATTAATGAGATATCTCCAATCAATCTTTTCAATAATCACTTGGAGACCTATTTTTAACATAATATATAAATTGATTAAGTAAAAATATATTGATAAAGTTATGTAATTACAGAATGGAATAAAATATAGAATTTAGGTCAAAGGTCAAGCACTGGGACCAATGGGGTCACTCAGCGCTGAAACGGAAATTGACAGTAAGAAGGTTTGCAAGGTGTAACAGGAAGAAAACCTCAAATCAGTTGCACTATGAAACAGTTGCTATAGAGGGTGGAAAGTCAGATGGAAGAAAGAGAATATGAACGGAGGTACAGTAAAAGGAACGAAAGGGGTTGCAGCAGCTTGTTTACTTATTTACCTATTTGCTTGTTTATTTGTTTATTTATTTTCCAAATTAACTATTTATTTATTTATTCATTTATGTAGCGTTTCCCAAATTCCCCCAATTATCTCGAATACCGAGTCTCCCTGACTTCATGGGTTCTCAGTATTCGAGATAATTGTGGGAATTTGGGAAACGCTACATACATTAATAAGTCAATAAATAAACCACCAACAATAAAACTATTTCGTCTTGAACTCGGTAACTCGATCAGTAAGTAATTCGATCGTCATAATGGAGTCGATCGTGTTTCCCTTGTGACCTTCCATTAATCAACTCTCAGGTCTTCCTTATCTACCCATCAATCAAACGCCGAACTAGGAGGGATCAATTACAAATCTTAAGACGAAGCTCGGATTAATATATGTTCCTTAAATTTAAGGGATTTTTACACGCAAGTCGATTGTACGTTCTGCATTTCAACTTTCTTTTTCATTCTAAGTGTTTATGGGTCTCTCTCTCTCTCTCTCTCTCTCTCTCTCTCTCTCTCTCTCTCTCTCTCTCTCTCTCTCTCTCTGTGTGTGTGTGTGTTCGAAAACTTCTATATTAAGGGGAAGACTTTCAAGTGTATGTCTATTATAAATTCTGCATTCCAGTTTTTCTTTATTCTCTCTCTCTCTCTCTCTCTCTCTCTCTCTCTCTCTCTCTCTCTCTCTCTCCATCTTCTTCTTCTTCTTCTTCTTCTTCTTCTTCTTCTTCTTCTTCTTCTTCTTCTTCTTCTTCTATAGAGCCTGCCTGCCTGATGTTGTAGGCTTCGGGGCTGGAGTTCAAAAATTTCATTACGAAACTCATCTAAGAAGGTGACCTGAGGTTATATAAATGCCCCAACTTTACTTACTTGCTCTGGAAAGAGTCTTCTTTTTCTTTTTCTTTTTCTTCTTTCACGTGAATGTATACATATACATATGCATACTCCAGATACATAAGTACACAAACACATAAACATACACAAACACATTAACATAATACTCTATGAATTATATTTGAAATGCAGAGTTGAATGAACATCTCTTTATGGACATCAGAATCGTATGAGATTTCGTGTATATATATATATATATATATATATATATATATATATATATATATATATATATATATATGTATACTGTACATATATACACATACATATATTTATATACAAGCGTTCGAATACGTATAAAATCAGCTACAAAATGTACCTAACTCAGAAAATAAAATAAAAACCTAATATAAAATAAACTCTTAAGACACATCACTACACAGAAAACATAAAAAAAATAATATTATTGAATAGGACAAAATTCTGGCGAGATTTCAACCCTCCAAAAAAAAAAAACTAAATAAAACCAATGCCCCGATTCTCTCTTTACTTTCCAGATGTGATCTGGACACTGACTTTCTATTTACATTCCAGGTGTGGTCTGAAAATTGATTTTCTATTTATTTTCCAGGTGTGGTCTGGAAACTGATTCTGTTTACATTTCAGGCGTGGTCTGAAAGCTAGTTCTCTGTTTATTTTCCAAGTGTGGTCTGGAAACTGATTCTCTCTTCATTTTCCATGTGTGGTCTGGAAACTGATTCTCTCTTTACATTCCATGTGTGGTCTGGAAACTGATTCTCTCTTCATTTCCCATGTGTGGTCTAGATACTGACTCTCTCTTTACATTCTATGTGTGGTCTGGAAACTGATTCTCTCTTCATTTCCCATGTGTGGTCTGGAAACTGATTCTCTCTCTATTTTCCAAGTGTGGGCTGGAAACTGATTCTCTCTTTACATTCCATGTGTGGTCTGGAAACTGATTCCCTTTTCATTTTCCATGTGTGGTCTAGATACTGATTCTCTCTATTTTCCATGTGTGGTCTGGAAACTAATTCTATCTTTACATTTCATGTGTGGTCTAGATACTGATTCTCTCTCTATTTTCCATGTGTAGTCTGGAAACTGATTCTCTCTTTACATTCCAGGTGTGGTCTGGAAAAGGTGTGGGTGTCCTGGGCCGTGGAACCGGAGAGGTCGACTGGACGAGAAGTCAGTTCGTGCAAGATTGCGTCAGGGAGCATAACAAGCTTCGTTCTCTACACAATGCCCCGCCACTCAGCCTTTCTGACCAGGTGAGAGAACTCTGTTGACTTAATGACCAGGTGAGAGAACTCTGTTGACTTTCTGACCACGCGAGAGAACTCTGTTGACTTTCTGACCAGGTGAGGACACTTTTGTTGAATTTATGACCAGATGAGACACTCATTTTACCTTTTCAACAGGTGTGGACACTGTTTGGATACACTGTAGACTTTCTGATCAGGTGAGGACATTTTTGTTAAACTTCTGACCAGGTGAGAACACTTCTGTTGACTTTTTGATCAAGTGAGGACACTTTTGTTGACTTGTGCAATTTCTGACCAGGTGAAGACACTTGTTTACCCTCTAGCTAGGTAAGGACACTGTTTTGAAACCGCTGACTTTCTGACCAAGTGAGGGCACTTTTGTTGAGTCTGTTCATTTTCTGACCAGGTGAGGACACTGTTGTTTACCTTCTGGCTAGGTAAGGACACTGTTTTGAAACTGCTGACTTTCTGACCAGGTAAGGACACTTTCGTTGACTTTCTTGATTTTTGACCAGTTGAGGACATTATGGCTAAATTCTGAACAGATGAAGTCACCCTGCTGACTTTTTGACCAGGTGAGGACACTGTTGACTTCCTGACCATCTGAGGACACTGTTAACTTTCTGTCCAGTTAAAGATACTTCATGACCAGATTACTAAGGAGAGTCTGTTTACTTTCTGACCAGGTGAGGACACGCTCTTTACCCCCTATGCGAGACAATTTGTTCAGTTTCTGACCAGGAGCAGACACTTTTTTTTACTAATGTCACTGTTTAGGTAACTTATTTTTTCACCACCTGGAAAAGAACAAAAACCCACCCCCACTTGCTATTTTAGCCTTCGAAGTTTTTACCACACAAGAAAAAAACAACAAAAGCAACCAGACTGGTTCATTGAAAAAACAAATATTCAAACATTTTTTTTGAAGGGAGGGCTATTTTTGTACCGAGCCTATTTTTACTTAGATTTGAAAAAGGACTTTCCTTTCATTCTCCAAAAAAAAAGGATAAAAATGGAAACCTCTGCTATTTTTGACACTAGAGTTTTTTTTTAGCCCTTCGAAAAGAATTTCTGTCACTTTAAAAAACTAAATTCTTTTTGATTATTTACGACTCGAGATGAATTTGTGCATTATTTTGAAATGGTTGCTTGATTTATTTAAAAAATGGAATAATTTAGTTTTCATAAAAAAATGGTCCAGTTTCTTTTAAAAATTAATAATTTTACCCACAGAAGAGGCAATTATTGTCAGCAATGATTACTGTTATAATAATAATAATAATAATAATAATAATAATAATAATAATAATAATAATAATAATAATAATAATAATAATAATAATAATAATTATTAATTATTATTATTATTATTATTATTATTATTATTATTATTATTATTATTATTATTATTATTATTATTTGCCTATGAAATCAACCAAGATTATCAGATTCCACAGTTCAGCCTATAAACCTTTCTAAGTCTGAATAATATGCATATCTGAGTACTTTTCTAATCAATATAAATGATAATATTTCACTATGGCACCAGTTTTAAAGAAATTCTTTCAAAATTTTGCTGAAAAACTATTATTTTACTTTTCCTTTTGTTATTTTCAAAAAATATATGAAGTTCGTGACCACATGAAGATTGTCTCTTTTACATTCACAGGAACTGTTCTCCATTATTCTTCACGGGCTCTGTTTACAGTTCTAAATTTGGCTTCTTAGGAAAATGTCAGTCTTGAATACCATTCCCTCAAGACTGGATTCAGTAGACCTGGTACTTTTTCAGTTTTAAAGCCAAAATTTGGCTTCTTGGGACACTGTCAGTACTGAATACCATTTCCTCAAGGCTAGACACAGTTATCTGACCATTTCTAACTATGACAGTCATAGAAATAATAGTTATAGCAGCAGAAACGATAGTCCTACCACCTCTGATACCTACTAACTCTTGTTTGCTCTCTTTAAGCTATGCACAGAGGCACAGACTTGGGCCAACAGACTAGCTCACTACAGCCTACTGGAATACAGCTCTGAGTATGGACGTGGCGAGAATATATTTACCTCATTAACCAAAAATGAATTATCTGGTAAGTAGTGGTCTGGTTAATCTGGTTATGTCTTGTCTGGTTAACATCTGGGTGTTACTGGTATTTGTAACTATGCTGTTTATATCTATATTTGTTGTAGAATGGTTCCTGTCTCTGTCTCTCTCAGGAGAGACACAGTATATTAAAAGTATTATATACTCATATATTTACAGTAGAAAAATTACTCTCTCTCTCTCTCTCTCTCCTCAATATTACAGAAAGATCCCATTTCGATAACTCTACCTGGAGATGCCTACTCTACAGTCTCTCTCTCCATTTCTTACTACCACTCTACATGTAGATGTTTATTCTACAGGTTATTCTAGCCTAATTAACTTCCCTTTCACCTTTTCAGGTAGTGCCGTGGCCAAAGCTTGGTATGAAACTGGTAGAACCTTCAAATACAACGTGAATGGCTCAGCTGATCTTGCCCACGCTGGTAAGACACTTAATAAGTTTACTTTTGACTACTTTAAAGTCTTCCTGAAGTCTGAGACTTCATGATAATAAATGTGATATTTTTAAGTAATGTATTGAAATGTTCTCTACAAACTTTGAGAATCGTGAGTGGTCACTTTTAGAGGAGTGTTTCACTTATTTGATTATATATCAATTGGATTATCATGGTATTAATATGATGAGTATCATGAAGTTATGTTTGTTCAAAATATATAAAAAGTTAAGATTCTGTCGGAATTATTATTACTTCTGTCTTAGATTCTTTTGACATTTCTATTGCTCCTGTTCTGTCTATCTTAGATTCTGTTGCAAATCTACTGTTTCTGTTCGATCATAGATTCTGTAAACATTACTGTTGCCTCTGTTCTGTCTATCTTAGATTCTGTTGACATTGCTAATGGTCCTGTTCTAAGATTCTGTTGACACTACTGTTACTTCTGTTCTATCTATTTTAGATTCTGTTGACATAAATATTGCTCCTGTTCTATTTTAGGTTCAATTGACACAACCATTGCTACCATTCTGCCTAGTAAGGATCACTGTCAATGTCATCATCACTACCCAAAAGTTGACATCACTAAAACCCCTCCATTATCTCACAGGTCCTTTTTCTCAAGTGGTCTGGGAATCAACGAGAGCCGTCGGAATCGGCTTCGCCCGCGGGACTGACGGCCGCACCGTCGTGGTGGCGAGGTACTGGCCCCCTGGTAACATAGGAGGCCAGTTCAGACTGAACGTGAAGCCGAGCATCAACGAGAAGGAGCAACCCGACAAGAACAGGGGCGTCCTGATGTCCCGCACCCGCCAGGAGGCTCACTTCTACGTCAGCATCGCCTTGGAACCTCCGGGCAAAGTGAAGAAGTGTGACAAGGAGAAACTCATGAGTGGGCTGAGATTCCCCAGGAAGAAAGTGTCGGAGGAGGAGAGCCTGGCTAGTGAAACGCTCCTGACGAACGCCGCGACCATCGACAGCCTCGCGCCCACCACGCCCGTCAGGAACGGGGCTGCGAGGACCTCGAAGCTGTTTCCCATCTGCTGCGTGACCCCTGCGAAGACTGAGGAGAGATGGGCCCAGCCCAGTGCCCGTAGCTACCGCCATTTGCAACAGCAACAACAAGCTTCTCGTCTCGAACCTGAAGAGCTCGACGTGGGGAACATAATGAGCGGGAGAGGAGGCGTAGGTGGAGGAGGGGGCATCCCCATACTGAAAGAGGACCAAATCGAAACCATTAGTTACTCCCCTCACCACAGTGAGGACTTCTCGCCGAAGAAGAAGTCGATACTGAGAAACTCGCCCAGGAGCTCCCCTAGACTAGCGCCAGCTCCTAGGCTGGGCGAGTTCTCCAAGCTGTCTTCGGGGGGGCCGAAGAAGCTGACGCTCTCTCCCCGCCACCACGGTGCTTCCCCGAAGAAGCCTGGCTCTATTTCGCCCAGGCTTGGGGCAACCTCACGACTAAAAGCTCTGTCAGGGTCGGGTGAGCACGGCGGCGTGGTCATAGCGACGCTGTAGCACCCACCATCCCAACTATGCAGGACTAGTGGCTTGTTATTGTTGTTGTTCCTAATTCCTAATTAAAGAAAAAGAAGAACGATCAGGTAGCGTTCAATAAAGAATGTGACGGCTGAAGGTTAAATGATTTGAGTGTGTGTACTTGGTTGCCTATGAAAATACTGTGTCTTCTCACTAAACATTGAGGTGAAGGTCTCAAGTGGATTTGGCAATTGCTATGTGGTTGTTGATAGTTAAAAGTGAGTTATAAATGCTTATGAATTCAGATAAAGTTGCCGCAAGACTGAAATGAACCATAAGCATGCGGCTACTCAGAACATGTGGTTGATTACGCTATAAGGAAACCCGAATTTGCCCGATCTGTGGCAAATTCCCAAACGACATTCTCCAGATTCCCGAAGAAGCTTCAGGAATGGTTGCTTCGAAGAAAGTCTCTGACATTATTTTGATATGATTAGAATAAAGTGCATTATATATACCTCCTTTTTTACTTTTACTATAAATATTAATGCATATTTTCATGCATTGCTAGAATGTAAAGCCTTCTTCTGAAGTTTTAAGGTCTGCAATAAGGAAATCAAATATGGAAGGAAGTTGCTCAGGTGGATTGCTCACTAACTGTAAGGTCTTTCTTATTCGATGAGGAGGCACCTTACGTTTCTAAACAGGAAGAGCTGGCCAATAGGTAGATAAGAAGCGTTTGCAGGGACGGCGAACTGTGAAACCCACACTAGGTGAAGAGCTCCTTGTCTGACAAGGAGGGACGTGCTTCAAGGACAAGGCGGAATGTGGAAGCCATGGTACCTGGTGATCACAACAGATGCAAAACTCCATTTCACTCAACAAAATTGTAAATTTTCTGTTTCTGTAAGGAAATAATCCTTGGCAATAATAGCTATACTAAAAGGCTGGAAGAGCCCAAATCTATCAACTCTATAAATTTATCCTTTCAATCTGACTCGTAAATCCTTTGCCAAGAGTTGTTTCAAATTAGGTGCCCCAAAATTGTACTTTCTCTCTAAGTTGGCTGAAAATCACAATGTATTTCTTTGTAAAGCTACCTTAGATCAATCAAACTCATGGACAAGCAATATCAAATTAAGGCGAGACATCTGGAAAACAAGAAGAAGAGGTTACATATTAGTGCCAAGTTAGACTTAGTCTGCAAAAAAAATTTGTGAAGCTTTTACATCTGTTGAATTTTTAACGCTTCGCACTTTGTACAAGTACCGACAAATTTTTGAACATTATATTTTTTTCCACCCACGTTTCGTTCCGCAGGTTATCTCCAATATTTACCGAATGCCACGTCGTTGTTATAGGTTGGAATGACATAGAGAGGAGTGTTATCCATTGAACAGGAGTTGTTTGTTGAACGTTACCAGCTGGTTGAACTTAAATAAAAGCTATTGCCAGACAAAGATGTGGGTTGATGATAACAGATCTGTGTTGAATTTTGAAACTCGAGAAAAAACCCACAAACTGGAGAGCAAATATATCTAAGAAATCCACATACAATTTTGAATCGTCATGCGTCCATTTCAATGTGTCTCCACACTGAAGATGGAGCATGACGTTCCAAGACTGTCAGTGGATTTCTTAGAGATAACCGTTCACCAATTTGTGGCTTTTTTCAAGTTTTAAAGATGTGGGTTGTCAGAATCATCATTACTGAAGTCAGATTCAGCTCAGCACTGAAAATGATCATTTGATTAGTAAACCTGTCAGTTTATCAGAAACTTATACAGTAACCTTACACAGCTTTCCCAAAACCACTGTTCAGCATACGATGTAGTTTAGTGGCCACGACCCTCTCCCCCACCAAGTTACCCTTTCAGCTTATCCTAAAGGTACCCCAAAACTGATTTGATGATGGTGAGGTCTTGTAGACTTGAATTAAGTCCATAAGGCTTAGATTAAGTCTTACGGACTTAACCCTTTAGCTGCAGCATTTCCTGAAGACACGAGTCAAGTTCGCAGGCCGACTTTAACAAACAGCTCTGTTCACAGGATGTTCACTCTTAACAAATGCTTCCATTACTACCATTAATCACTCAATGCACATGACAGAATGCTTATGCAGTTGCTTCAAGGTTAGAAATGATGAAATATTGAGACCATACACTTGTATGAAGGGGGTTGTTAGGAGATTTCTTACCACAGGTGTCTGAAGCTGTTTCCGTACCTATGTGTTATAAAGCTAATAATGGTGCTATTTTTCATTCATTTGCCTCTCCCTCACCCGTTCCTAACTCTTTAAACCTTACACTAAGCTAGATTTGATTATTTGTTACCTGCCATCATCTGAACTAGGTGCATCATGATGAAATGAACCCCACTCTGAATTTCTTAACCTTGTTGGCCTTCCTTGAGTCCTATCAAACTTTCATCTAACAATAATTTCCTCCACTTTTCTAATGTAAGGTAATCAGTGTCATTCCACAATAAACAGTTTCCCATGAGAGACTGCCATTTCAGAATAATACAAGAGAGTGGTTACTACCATAGAATCCAGTACAATCTGGAACAAAGCATTTCTAAACTGAGGGGTCTGAGAGCAATCAAATCAATCCCTTTTCAAATTCAAAGTGAATGTTGTGAATTACAAATTATAAAACTAAAAGTAACTGAGGGCTCAAATCAAAGTGTAAATATGACCAATTAGTTACCACAACCTAACTCCCCTTCCTTAATGCATTCCTTTTGGAGTCGTTAGCAACCCTGATAACAACATAATCAACTGCTCCATTTACCAGCATTCTATGAGGTGCCCAAACTTCAGTTTAACAAAAACGTAGTAGTTTTCTTTCATTTACAGGCAGTTATGTTGATGGATAGGAAGACAGATCGATAAAACTTAACAGCTGAACGACTAACGTTCACTTTCCTTATGGAGATCTAATTTTGATCAGTTTAATATTGGCCAGTGTTAACTATGTTTTATGAGCATAAGAATTTTTGTATCAGTTATTTATACACCTCATAAATTTGTTTTTCAAAACCGTATCTTATGCATAATGGCTGATATGTGCAAATTTTTCAAACCATGAACAACATGTAAATGGAGGTTTCACTGTATATATATATATATACATATATATATATATATATATATATATATATATATATATATATATATATATATATATATATATATATATATATATATATATATATACATGTACACACATATATATAATATATATATATACATATATTCATATGTATATATATACAAATAAAGGCAAATGGCACGAAGGAAAAAGTTAAACAACGGAGTGGTTGCTAGACCTTTCGACACGTGGTCCTTTACTAGCTAGTTAAGGATCGTGTGTCGAAAGGCCTCGCAACCACTCCGTTGTTTCACTTTTTCCTTCGTGGCATTTGCCTTTATTTATACATTCATCACGTTCCATATCTTCGTGATTCAGTTATCCATATATATTATATATATATATATATATATATATATATATATATATATATATATATATATATAATATATAATATATATACTATTTTTACATTGCCCTTTATCATTTAAAGTAAATTCAATTATTCCACTAATGTACTCAAAAGATAATTACTTAATGACCTCATTAGTACACCTGGCACTCTCTTTCCTACCCATCACAGCCCTACCCATCACAGTCCTACCCAATGCAGTCCTGACGCCCATTACATGAACCCATTTCGTCTTCCATGCCTTCTCCCAAACAGCAACTTGAGTGTTCGTTCAGAGCAGACTGAACATCTCTGGCTGGAAATCTCCCAACCAAACCCTCTTCGTGAATTATGTAATAATAAAATAATAATAAAGTCGTATGTAATCGTATAAAATTATGGTCTTATAAAAAAAAATAAATAAGAATAATTCTCTTTCATATCCGCTTTGTAGATTCGCTCTAAGTAAAAAAAAATAAAACTTTTCGAATTACGTCACTGCACACAGGAAGAAAATAAAAAAAAAGGACCCACGTCACACACAAACGAATGAACTACTTTTCACCACCACCACAGCATGTAGAGAGCATAGGAGAACATTTTTTCTATTTGGGGCCTTCCAGGCTGTTTTATGCAAAAGGTTTTTTCTAGACTAATAGTTTCTCTCCTATATATCGGGGGGGGGGGGGAGGAGGAGGAGGAGGAGGAGGAGGAGGAGGAGGAGGAGGAGGACGAAGTCTCGTATGAATAATATCGATCTTGATAATGTTACAGTTGATAGTGTTACGAGTTCGTCGTCACTTTTAAACAAAAAGAGGGGTGAAGAATAATTATACTAAAATATCTTTTTTTTTTTGGGGGGGGGTGTCACGCCATTGGTATCGGGACACTGGCTGCTTGTTGATTTAATTCATTTTCTGTACTTGTAAAATTTTTCTTTGTAACGTGAAGGCAGACAAGCTAAAATTACCCATTTGTTAATGAGCCTTTTCTTAACATTTCAGTTAATCATTTTTTGCTAGTACAATGAATTATTAATCGTAGCTTGAGGGAATATAAGCTAGAATTATTTTTCTGCACCTGTAAACAATTATTCCTTGTAAGTGAAAGGCATACAAGCTTGAATTATTTTTCTGCACCTGTAAACAATTATTCCCTGTCGAAAGGCATACAAGCTTGAATTATTCTTCTGCACCTGTAAACAATTATTCCTTGTAAATGAAATGCATACAAGCTTGAATTACTTTTCTGCACCTGTAAAAAAAATTATTCATTGTAAGTGACAGGCATACAAGCTTGAATTATTTTCCTGCACCTGTAAAAAAAATATTCCTTGTAAGTGACAGGCATACAAGCTTGAATTATTTTCCTGCACCTGTAAAAAAAATATTCCTTGTAAGTGAAAGGCATACAAGCTTGAATTATTTTTCTCCACCTGTAAAAAAATATTCCTTGCAAGTGAAAGGCATACAAGCTAGAATTATTTTTCTACACCTGAAAATTTATTACTTGTAATTGGAAGGTTTACAAGCCTGAATCACAAAATGTTAAGTATTTTCTGAATAATATTCTTACCAGTTTTCATTGGGTAATATCCTAAATCATAATTGAGAGGCATACAAGCTAGAATTATCATCTGTTATTAAGCACAAGCTGGTTGCTTGTTGTTAATTAATTTCTGTGCTTGTCAAGTTTATTCCTTGTAATGTAATATTTTGACTGCTTGACATGCTAAACCAGAATGGCCCAAATTTAAATTGGCAAGTCAAAATTCCATGTGCCTGCCCTTCACATATTGGCTGTCTAATTAATCTTGAAAACCAGTTTTCTTTTGTGCATTGGCAAAATTCACTTGGACAAAATGTAATTTACCTTATGTTAAGTAAACAAGATATGTAATTTACTTTATGTTCAATGTTGGTAATTCTGAAAGATAAAATAAAGAGGATCTTGTTATAAACATAAAAAAAACTTGAATTCATGTAATTTTTTTAAAGGTAGGAGAAAAATTGTCTCATGTTACTTCTACAAAATAATACATAATTCCTTTCATGTAAAATTCCACTAATTCTGAAAGATAAAATAAAGAGTATTTGGTGATATATATATATATATATATATATATATATATATATATATATATATATATGTATATATATATATATATATTTATATATATATATATATATATATATATATAAAATATTAAAATTATGATTTTATGGAGGGCAGTTTTAAAATGTACGATTCTCACTACAAAACCAAAATTTAAAAAAACTTAAAACTGAAATTTCAAAAAGATATTTCTATCATTTGTCACTTTCAAAACATTATTATCAACAGCAGCAGCAGCAACAGTCTCCCGGTAGCTGGGGACCCCTAAAACACCCGAAATATTAAATATTGACCCTTTTTCGCACGAGAAGAGGGGTCGACTTAGCTCAATCTTACACTGAAACGAAAGTCAAATCAATGATAAAGCTTTTTTGATCACTCCGTCTCTCGTTTTCTTTCAACTGTTTTATTCCCGTTTTCTATACCTCAAGGGATGTTTATTGTAATATTTTTTTTTATCTTGGCTTGTTTACTAAAGGCTTAGGTAAATGGGTATGTGTGTATATGTGTAAGTATACGTGTATGTTGATTGCATACTACGAGTGCATGTTTTATGCATTTATATATATATATATATATATATATATATATATATATATATATATATATATATATATATATATATATATATATATATAATATATATTTATTATATATATATATATAAATATATATATATATATATATATATATATATATATATATATATATATATATATATGTATATATATATATGTATATGTATATATACAGTATATAGTATACAGTTATGTACGTCTTACAGTACACATGCTCACAAAGATACCTTATTTGCACGTGTATACGCGATATATATACAAGTATGAATATGTACTAGCAACAATTATAGGACGTAAAGATATATAATTCAATTCGGTCATAGCAACATATAAAAAAATTATTTCCGTTACAGAGAAATAAAAAATAAAGCGACCTATATCTGACCTGCATTTCCCGGGGGTTGGGGTTAAACTGCTATACTTTTACACTCACGGCGTTATCAACGATACATTTTACTAATTTATCAACGATATTTATCAGCAAAAACAGTAAAAGACAGGGCGGGAAACAATAACAAAAAAAGTAAGAGTGCTTCAGCATTTTACGGCCATCTTGAGCCTGGGAGGTTAAAAGTGTGAATGTCCCCGAAGACTAAGTATACCTTTGTTTATGTCCGAAAGCGTCATAGGTTGTATCTTCAAACGTAAGCAGCAGGGTTTTCTGAACTGCTGCTGCTTTTAAAAAGCTGCTGTCTGATGTCACAAAATAAGAAAAGAACGTAATTATGACTCCATAACTTATTGATTTCTCCTGGAAGTATTAGTAATTAATGATAGAGGGTATATAATACTTTATAGGCGCGCTCCTTTGACATACGAGAGAATGTTTACATAATGTTTCTCCAAACAATTTATGCACACTTTATCTGTCTCACCCGTTTCCTATGTATTCATCGTGCTTATTCATCATTTGCTCCACCTCGTCATCTGCTTTGCCATATTCATCAAAACTCATCAATATCTTGAAGTGAAAGATGAATCGTTTTTAAACTTTTTACCTACTTTCGAAATTTAAAATGGATGGCCAGTTTTGAGCAGACGCCTTATAATTTCTGTGTTTATTTTGATCTGTCAATCTGTCACTTACAGTCCCAGATATATAAATACACAAACACATAAATAAATGCACAAGATTTTAAGGTAGCTTATCCAATACTTTGAATATAAAGACATGACAGAATACGAAGAAACACATATAGATACCTTTATCATACTACATAAAATAAAAACTATCAAAGACATTACAAAGTCATAATCATAACAATGAACAAACAAGACATCTTGAAAAAATCAGAAGAATTATTGTTACTCTCCACACAGTACCTCAAGTTTTAAAGAGAGTTAAATTTACCCCGGTCACACGGATTAGCAAAGCAGATTTCACTTGCAAATGAGAAAGATGCAACTTGTCCCTCAAAAATTTAGGGCACTTTTGGAAGAATCAGCGTAAGAATTTATTCTTTATGAGCTTCTGAATGTATGAATACATTACCCACTGGGCGACCAGTGATTTAAGTAAATAATTGGAGAGTAGTGTATGTAATTGTTTGCTCATGCATGTATAATTCGCACACAAACAGATGCTTGTGTTCACATACACATACATTATGCATATATATATATATATATATATATATATATATATATATATATATATATATATATATATATATGTATCTATATATATATATATATATATATATATATATATATATATATGTATCTATATATATATATATATATATATATATATATATATATATTTATATATATATATACATACAGTGTATGTATATATATATATATATATATATATATATATATATATATATATATATATATGACTATTCATTTTTATTAAAATTACACAAACAGCTCATTACACAAACAAACATGTATGACAAAAAAAACAGCAAAAATTCAATTTGCACATCAGGTGTAACTCCTTGTCTAATAAATCATACATAATTTCTTATTCAAACAACTCCAGGTAGTTTCATAATTCCATGAAAGGCTTCCAAACTAAATAATATATAATATATATTCTTAATTTCTCTATTAAATCAAAATCAACGTCTGCTCAACACTGCAATACAATAAAACTGACAAAATAAAAAAATATGTATTACGTCATAAGTAAGACAATTTACTTTTATAAAATAAAAAAACTATTTCATGCATAAACTGATTACATTCACAGCCATATTCACTCATTATTTATTTATGTTCATTTTTTGTCTGTTTTTAATCTCAAGGATGCTTGGTATCCAAAGGTTATCATGTGACATTTATATATATATATATATATATATATATATATATATATATATATATATATATATATATATATATATATATATATATATATATATATATTTATATATATGTATATATATATATATATTATACTGTATATATACATATATACATACACACATATATATATATAATGTATATATATGTACATATAAAACATATACATAATCTTACTACCAGTCTATGTCTGTCTGTCTGTCAATCTGTACGTCTTTGCTGTTCAGCCCCACGATGTGTTCGACAAATATCTAACTTAAGCCCGGCTTTTTTGATACACTGTATTATGTATGTATACTTATGTATAATTATGTATATTTATGTATATTTATGTATATACACCTTCACAATATTCCCAAAGCTTAACCTTGATGATATTATTATTATTATTATTATTATTATTATTATTATTATTATTATTATTATTATTATTGAAAAGGTTATGACCAGCTCAATTATATTTGTTATTTATCTGTTCAATAACAGGGTTATGACCAGTGTAGTTACTTTTGTTTTTTCCTGTTCAATAACAACCTTATGACCAGTTCTATTATATTAATTATTTGTCTATTCAATAACAAGGTTGTGACCTGTGCAATTACTTTATTTATTATTCAGTTTAATGACAAGGTTATGGCCAACAAAATTACTTTCTCTGCCTGTTCAATAACAAGGTTATGACTAGTGCTATTATTTTATTATTTGTCAGCTCAGTAACAAGGTCGTGACCAGTGCTTTTATTTTAGATATTATTGTTTAATAAGGTTATGAACATTGCAATTATTTTGGTTATTTACCTTTTCAAAGACAAGGTTATGACCAGTTCAATTATTTTTTTTTATTTACCTATTCAATGACAAGGTTATGACCAGTGCAATTATTTTTTTTTATTTACCTATTCAATGACAAGGTTTGACCAGTGCAATTATTTTTTTTATTTACCTATTCAATGACAAGGTTATGACCAGTGCAATTATTTTTTTTCATTTGCCTGTTTGATAACAAGGTTATGACCTGCACAATTATTTTAGTCTTTTACCTGTTCACTAAAACATGAGCAACACTTGTAGTTAGTGAAAGCTGGTATTATTTTGGTAGCAACATTATTATTATTATTATTATTATTATTATTATTATTATTATTATTATTATTATTAAATGTTGCCTTTATATGTACATGTAAAGAAAATAAAAGAAAGTGCCTCATATAATTCCAATGGAATTTTGTCGAGAGATTTGTTAATTCCCCAAAAAATTCTTCATTCCCTGTGTCATACTTCGTTTGAAATTGGGTTTATAGAGAATGTGTCCTTCCATTAGCCCCTCTTTTTCTAGATTTCAAAGTGTATGAGAGAGAGAGAGAGAGAGAGAGAGAGAGAGAGAGAGAGAGAGAGAGAGAGAGAGAGAGAGAGAGAGGATGGTTATAAAACGAAGAAATTTATGGAAGACTGAACACATAGGAATCATGTTTTTTAATTAAGTCAAGGTTGAAACGTGGCTAAACTTTTGTCAAGGTTTAGACATTAGCTAAATTGTTGTCAATTAAACATTAGCTAAACTGTCGTCAAGGTTTAGACATTAACTAAATTATTGCCAAGGTTTAGATATTAACTAAATTATCGTCAGGGTTTAGACATTAACTAAACTATTGTCAAGGTTTAGACATTAGCTAAACTATTGCCAAGGTTTAGACATTAGCTAAACTTTTGTCAAGGTTTAGGCGTGACCAAACTTTTGTCAAGGTTTAGAAATTAACTAAATTGTCGTCAAGGTTTAGACATTAGCTAAACTGTCGTCAAGGTTTAGACAATAGCTGAACTATTGTCAAGGTTCAGATGGACTAGACTTTTGTCACTGTTTAAACATTAACTAAATTATTGTCAAGGTTTAGACATTACCTAAACCATTGTCAAATTTAGACATTAGCTAAACTACTGTCAAGGTTCAGACGTGGCTAAACTATTGTCAAGGTTTAGACATTAACTAAACTGTCGTCAAGGTTGAGACATTAGCTAAACTATTGTCAATGTTTAGACATTAACTAAATTATTGTCATGGTTTAGACATTAGCTAAACTTTTATCAAGGTTCAGACGTGGCTAAGCTTTTGTCAATGTTTAGATATTAACTAAACTATCGTCAAGGTTTAGACATCAGCTAAATTATTGTCAGTTAGACATTGGTTAAACTGTCGTCAAGGTTTAGACGTTAACTAAATTATTGTCAAGGTTCAGACGTGGCTAAACTGTTGTCAAGGTTTAGACATTAACTAAATTATTGTCAAGGTTCAGATGTAGCTAAACTATTGCCAAGGTTTAGACATTAGCTCAACTACTGTCAAGGTTTAGACATTAGCTAAACTATTGTCCAGGTTTAGACGCATTGATATCAAGCACTTCTAAAAGTATGTCTACATAAATAAATAATCTAAAAGCCACTTTTTTACCAGATACTCATGTACCTATAATACCCACAATGCAATCTTAACTCCTCGAATTCTTCACACTTTTTTGTAGATCCAAATGTAAAAATATGAAGTAACACTGATGTCCGTAACAGGATTCTAACTCGGGAAAAGGTCACGTTACTGACCCTTGACCTCGAGGTCAAGGTCAGTACCGTGACCTCTTCCCGAGTTAGAATCCTGTTACGGACATCAGTGTTACTTCATATTGTTACATATGGGTTTAAGGCTTTGTAGTGACAAGCCTATCCTAAAAAAGTGTGAAGAATTCTAGAAGTTAAAAGGGTATTGGGGTTATTATAACAATTACATTAGGTTATTATAACAATTACCTGTTTTTATTACAACAATTACATCTATACGTAAATAATAACACAGATAAAAGCATAGATAAGTCAATAATAAAAAAAACAACAGATATAAATTATAAAAATTAGAAAAACTTGTTTGAATTCCATTCACAATTTCTAAGGCTCCATTCATCACCAATGCATAAAAATTAAACATATATACATAAGTATATATGAATAACGTTCCTGTACGTATTGATATACATATGTATATATATAAGCATGCATGCGTTTCTGTACATATTGATATATACGCATATATATACGCAGGTCAAAGAGAGAGACAGTACCAAGCCAACTTTTGCCAGTTGCTAATTTTGGAAATTCTTTTCAATACGCAAGACATGTTATTCATTTTTCATTTGTTGTTCATCAGCTCTTCATTTCCTCTCTGAGGTAAACACTGATCATTAAAATTATATATTTCAATGATAAAATATGAATATAAATATAAATAATGAGAGGTTTGCATGCAAAAGGGTCAAAAGTACTGATTGTAATCTATGACCAGAACTGGTCTCACATTCCTTTTGCCAGAATGTCATTCCATTTTGTACTTTTTAAAAACACGCGAATTACGCATGGAGGTGAGTATTTAAATATGTATTTAAACGAGTAACTCAATGAGTATTTGCATGGGCGTGTGTGTGTGTGTGTATGCGTATGTATCTATACATACGAGGCAGATATTTATATACACGTGTACGGTCTTTTAAATACATGCGTATGTACAGCCTTATATAAAATAGATGCGTACATATTACATTTATAGGTGCGCATATGCGTGTGTATGGATTATACGCATATATACTCTTATGAAGAGATGCGTGTATACATTTATAAAGCGTGTGCGCATTTATGAATTATAATTACGTACACATAAATTAATGCGTATATATACGTTTATAAATGCGTATATGCGTATGGATTTTATACGCGTGTACGCTCTGATGAAGAAATGCGTATATACACTTATATAAATAGGTTTGTATATGCATTTACAGATGCGTGTGCGTATGTATAATCCATATACGTAAGTATAATTTATATACATAAGTGTATACATACAGATTTATTTATATACATAAGTGTATACAAATATGTATTTATATACATAAGTGTATACAAACAGATGTATGCATACACTTATCAATAGGTTTGTATATGCATTTATAGATGCGTATCCGTGTATGTGCCGTATGTATATACAGTATATACATACACGATTTTACATTATACATACGTACACACACACACACACACATATAAAGCAAGGAGAGATATCTAAGACGAAGGTGAATTTTAATATTAAATATAATAACTGAATTAATATTAAATATTATCATAAGTATATTCAATTGTTTTATAACTTTCTTTTTCATTTCAGCTTCTTCTTATATACCATGTTCACGGGTTCGACCCGCTGGGTGGGGTGGGGATTAGGGGATGGTTATACACAAGGATAAATGAGGGGGGAGGGAGGATAAAAGAAAACAAAAGGGTATCTCTCTGCTCACTCCTGAGGTGAGGGGACTGTAACATAATTCAAAATAAACTGTGATAGTTGATGCGTGTGTTTTTTTCTGACCTGAAATTTTTTTTTTTTTTACCTTAAAATGTTTTTTTTCTGACCTGAAAAATTTTTTTTGTGAGGTTTGTATTTTTTTTTTCCTTAAAAAAATTTTTTTTTCTGACCTGAAATTTTTTTTTTTGAGTTTTGTATTTTTTTACCTAAAATTTTTTTTTTTCTGATCTGAAAAAACTGTTTTGTGAGTTTTGTATTTTTCTGCCTTCAAAAAACCTTACCTTGAACATTGGTTTTTTTTTTATTTAAAAAGAGGTCTTTTAACCTAAAAAACTTTCTTTGAAAGTTTCGTGTTTTTTTCCTTAAAAGTTTTTTTTTCAAAAACCTTCCTTGAAATTTTCATAGTTTTTTCCTTTAAAAAGTAGATTTTTTACCTTGAAAAAACCTTTCCTCGAAAGTTTTGTGTTTTTCCTTAAAAAAAGTTTTTTCTTAAAAAAAACATTCCACGAAAATTCGTTGAGTTTTTCCTTCAAAAAACCTTCCCCATGAAAGCTTCTTGGGTTTTTTCTTTCCAAAAACCTTACCATGAAAGTTTCGGGTTTTTCCTTAAAAAAACTCAATCCTTCTAATTCCCAGCATTTCTAAATCGAAACATATTGACCTATCTATAGAATCTTATAGGCAAGTCCTAGATAGGCCTAAAAAAAAAACTAGGCCGCTTATTATATTGGTCTATAGAATCTTATATTTAAGTCCCAAATAGCCCTAAACAGTAGGCCTCTTATTATCCTAGCTGTAAATATCTATAGAATGTTTTATCAGACGACCCTAAATCCTTAAACTATACAAAAAAAAAGCCTCCCATAATCTCTGTGATAATTTGAAAGAAACATCAAGCAATTTTCTATACAAAATGTGTCAAGAATTCAACCTCATAATATCCCTTAGCAAATATACAATCAAGGTACCCTTTCTGTAGATTTAATCTATAAGAAAAAAACCCACACATTTAAAGGTTTCAAAGGAAAAACAACCTTTTCCTTAGTAAAAATATACAAAGTCAAGAATTCAACCTCAAAAACGCTCTTAGCTACCATACAAAGCACCTTTTCTGTAGATTTAAACTAGAAGAAAAACAAAAAATGCGCCGAAGTTTCGTCGGCACAATCGAGTTTTCTGTACAGCGCATAATCAAGGCCACCGAAAACAGATCTATCTTTAGGCGTTCTCGGTATAATGCCTGTATGAGCTGCAGCCCGTGAAACTTTAACCACGGCCCGGTGGTGGCCTGTGTTGTTGCGTTGCCAGAAGCACGATTATGGCTACATTTAACCTTGGATAAAATTAAAAAAAAAAAAAAACTACTGAGGCTAGAGGGCTGCAATTTGGTATGTTTGATGATTGGAGGGTGGATGATCAACATACCAATTTACAGCCCTCTAGCCTCAGTAGTTTTTAAGATCTGAGGGCGGACAGAAAAAAAAGTGTGGACGGACGAACAAAGCCGGCACAATAGTTTTCTTTTCAGAAAACTAAAAACCCACACATTTAAAGTTTTTTTAAGGAAAAAAGCAACCCTTCCCTTAGCAAAAAAAAGTACATTACCATTTACGATCAGAGAAAAATTATTTGGCTGAAATTATATAAATATATCACTCTGGTTCAAGTTCCCACAGATGTGATTAAGTGGGTGACACCTGTCCAAGGGAGAAACAGGTGTACAGATGATCAAGCAGTTGTCTGATTTAATTTTACGAAGTAGGCTTTGATATGAGAGAGAGAGAGAGAGAGAGAGAGAAGAGAGAGAGAGAGAGAGAGAAATTGACTTTTTCTGTCCTTATAAAATCAAGTGTTTCACGTCTCTAATAGTTCATGATATTTAAGAGAGAGAGAGAGAGAGAGAGAGAGAGAGAGAGAGAGACGAGAGAGAGAGAGAGGAGAGAGAGAGAGAGAGAGAGAGAGAGAGAGAGAGAATGTTGGCAAGAACACGGGACCTTATTCTTAATACTTTTTTATTTTTATTTTTTGCAAGTCCTAATTACGTATCTGAGAGAGAGAGGAGAGAGAGAGAGAGAGTGAGAGAGAGAGAGAGCGAGAGAGAGAGAGAGAGCGAGAGAGAGAGAGAGAGAGAGAGCTGTCTTCTCATTACATTTAATCAACGCAGTTCAATGTCCTTACTGCTAGGCCCAGCACTCCCAAA
>JANJGK010006522.1:5000-36865 GCA_039081455.1 Macrobrachium rosenbergii
GAAATTCGAAAGGAGAGGCCAAAGTCGACATCTTGGAGGCAAAGTGAAAAAAAGTTATTGGCCCAGCCGACCTTGAGCTCGACATAGTACAAGAAAGGGATTGATAATTAACAATTCCAAGTATTTATCGTAAGATAATTGAGTCCTATGAACGTAAAAGTTTGCTTCAAGTGTATTTGAAATTATTAGTGCTTACCTCGAATCCTTAGAGCATTATTTTATTGGACAGATATCCACGTAATCATAGCTTGATATCATATACTATCGGATATGCAGATCTTTGAGAAACTCGAGGTTAATTATATGTATATACCACGTTTTAGTTTTCTGTAAAAGAAAACTGAGATGGCTATTTGGCTGTCCGTCCGCACTTTTTCTGTCCGCCCTCAGATCTTAAAAACTACTGAGGCTAGAGGCCTGCAAATTGTATGTTGATCATCCACCCTCCAATCATCAAATATACCATATTGCAGCCCTCTAGCCTCAGTAGTTTTTATTTTATTTAAGGATAAAATCAGCCATAATTGTACGTCTGGCCCCGCTGTAGGTACCAACAACACAAGCCACAACCGGACCGTGGCTGAGTTTCATGGGCTGCGGCTATAAGTGTCATGGGCCTTGGCTGAGGCCACCACGGGACCGTGGCTGAGTTTCATGGGCCGCGGCTAAGAGTTTCATGGGCTGTGGCTGAGAGTTTCAAACAGCATTATACGCTGTACAGAAAATTCGATTGCTACGGAGGAACTTCGGCGCATTTTTTACCTGTTTATTTTGCATTCAAAGGAAATTTTCGTATTATCTACTGAGGGAAAAAGTGTTCACCTTGGGTATCCATATGATTTCAACTATAAATGCTACTTCAACTACAGATGCTAGTCACACTGCTCTTTCTCTCTCTCTCTCTCTCTCTCTCTCTCTCTCTCTCTCTCTCTCTCTCTCTCTCTCTCCCCAACTGTTTTATCGTAAAATTGCATTCATAATTTTTCTGATTCCTATTCATCTGTTTTACTCGTACCCCGCAAACTCATACCTGTTTTAATGCTGAAGTATTCCATCGTCAGTATTAATTGTTTTTGCTAATCCTTTTCTTTTCCCCTAATTTTATTAAATGTTCTTTGTCTCCATTAAATGCATCCCGCCATCAGTTGTCATCACCTTTTCGATTAAATGGAATCATGTCTTATGATGTGTCAGCAAGAAACCTTTGTTCCTTTCTCTCTGTTATTTTCTGTTGAATTTGATTTTTATCTGTTTTCAATTTATTTATTCCTTGTCTTCAAACATTGAAGGGAAATTAGAGTAGGTCTTTTCGTCCCAATATATCAACTTTATGCGGAGTATCTCATTCCACGGATGTTTCCAACGAAGTATGATTTCCATTCTCCAGCTGATTAGAGTTTTCATTGTCTCTCTCTCTCTCTCTCTCTCTCTCTCTCTCTCTCTCTCTCTCTCTCTCTCTCTCTCTCTCTCTCTCTCTCATTTGTGCCCTCCAGCACTGGTCGTAATTTTAACTCGATTTGAAGCGCTGTATCCTATTCGAAAGCCAAATCTCACCTCATTGTTTTTTATATCTAATACCAAATCCATAAGTCCCCTACCCAAAGAGAGGATAAATTATTAATATAAAAGTAATCACTCTATACATAATCTTTCTTTACCTTCCTATCTTCTAATTCTAAGTATAAATGATACATACATCTTTATGATCTCAGTAAATTCTCGCTTCTTGTGACATTACACACTTCGTCTCATTAGCAAACAAAATATCAATTGCGATAAAAAAAACAAGTAAAAAATGCGTCGAAGTTTCTTCTGAGCAATCGAGCTTTCTGTACGGTGTATAATGCTGTATGAGCCGAGGCCCATGACACTTTCAGCCTCGGCCCGGTGATGGCCTGTCCCATATCGGTGCCAGACGCATGATCATGTCTAACTCATATAAAATAAAAACTACTGGGGCTCGAGGACTGCAATTGGGTATGTTTGATGGTTGGAGGGTGGATGATCAACATACCAATTTGCAGCCCTCTAGCCTCAGTGGTTTTTAAGATCTAAGGACGGACAGGAAAAAGTGCTGACAGAAAAAGTGCGGACGGACAGACAAAGCCATCTCAATAGTTATCTTTTACAGAAAACTAAAGGTCATAGTAAAATAGCAACAACTAACACGCACACATGCACACAAAGATACATACATATAAACATGTGTGTGTCCTATTCGAGCACATTCCTAAGGTGAATAAAACATGAAATCAGGATCCTGGTAACTGATGTATGGAGCCATTCGCCTGGGCAATACGATTAAGTCATTCATTTCCATCTATCGATAATGGTTCAGAGAGATAGATTTGCATTTTTCTATTGTTACCTCAACCATTTCAACATTAAACTGTTTTACTGGTTCGGAACTCAGTTATTTTTGTGTAAAGTAAAATTCTATTTCATTTTTCAAAATAATATAGTTGCTCACATTTTATATTTGGTATTTTGGAATAAAAAGAGGATTATCACTGCTCTTGTTAATATTATAAATATTTATGTCTGTCATTATTATGGTAGAGTTTATTAGAATCTACAATTCGTACGCTTGAAATTAGTGGTTTACTTGGGTTCCTTAATCGGACATTATCATACCACGTTATCCCGACCAGTTTTTGGATTTCAATTTTGGTCTGTACGTTGACGTTGAAAGTAAAATATGTTAAGTGTTGGAGGATTACGCCAGAACTTCATTACGCTTTTAAAGCAGATCAAAGCTGATGATTTCGTCTACTTCCGAAAAAAAAAAATAAACTACGAGAAGAAGTACCCCTATTATCTTCGTCCTCATATGTTTTAATTGGTCACGGCTCTGTAAATGCTTGTAGAGGAATCCTGTAACTTTTTTTTTCTTCTTTTTAAGAAGGATCGTAATGTCCCCGTTCATGTAATACGCCATTTACCACAAGAGGCACTTGAAGAAGTGAACAATCTCCCGTTCCTTTGTAAAGCAGGTTGTCTGCTCAAAGTACGTTGTTCTAACCTGCTAATACTTACATTACACGGGAGCGGTCCTACTCCTCGAGTAGTTTGTATGAACTGTGCAAAAGTAAGTGCTCTTGAAGAGCTTGCTCTCCTCATTCACACATAAACTTGGACTTTTTAACTCTTAAAGTGGTAGGGATTATGCACGTGAAAACTAAGGTCTCATCCTTGCAAGTCTTCATTTATAATACTTGACTGCTTGTTTTCCTGCAGGATTTCATATTATCTCATCATATTTCCATGAATGAGGTTATGAAAGCATTATTTTTTAAACCCAGCAGTGATTTTATCGAGGTTGCAACTCATGGAATACCTCTTTTGACTTTCACGAGCTTAATTACTTCCACGTTTTATTTTACCTCCAGAGATCATCTGCCGGTCTCTGGGCTCTCTCATATTCTATTAACTAGGTATTCATAGGGAATGGAGGAATTTGAATTAAAGACTAAGTATTGCAAGAGTGCATTTAGCATAGTTCATCTATAATGGAGTAATTATAACTTAACCTGTATTGATTGGCCGTGTTGAAGCGATAGAAAGTGGTGGGCTATAGATAGATCGATAAAATATTTGGCTGCATTCGTTGCTAGGTTTGTTACAGACTATACATAAACAGTTCATCTTGACAGCCTCCAACTCTTTTCTTTCATTTGCATTCAACACCCAGAGAGGTGAGCTGGTTAAACAAGAGCTTTATACATTCCAACCTTGGGTGCCATAGATACTAAGTTTCCTCCCAGTCTTTTGCACACATCGTCATACCTTCTTTGCTTCATGTACTTTGCTAGAATCCCCTTCTCTCTTGCCACATTCTTCTAAAATATTTACTCAGAAATACTGGTAAGAACATGCTGCTTCTATTCTTTCATTGTCTTCGGTAGCATTTCCTGCCATATATTTTTTCCCATTTCACAGTCATATAGCTAGTCTTGTCCCTGTTTGCCCTCTTGCAGACACTATTTAACTCTTTCACTAATCTCGGGGGGGTCATCTTTACTATTCCCAATCACAACTATTTTTTTTTTTTTTTTTTTACACAACAACAATTCTACTCTCCTATTACGATGTATCTACTCATCCTACAACTGGTATCTTACATCACTTCGTCCATAAGGACGTTACACCCAGGTAAACAGAACACATCCCGTTCTCAGATATATTTTTAAACCTAACCTGCCACTTTCATGATTACATACTCTAACACATACCTCACTTTTATGATAAAAAATGTTGATCACTAGGGTAATTTACCATCTAAACCAAACATCTTGAACATTCCTCCACAATTCTTCTTTCAGTTCTTTCATAAGGTTATTCCAAGTTCAAGCATGCCACATACGGTGTTTCCATTTACTTTCAAACGTCTCACATACCTACTTAATAAACTAATGCGTCTGTCACCTGTCCTAATTCTCAAACAAAATTGTTTCCATACACGTTCCATTAGTTCCCAGTAGTCCTTAATTCTTACAGTCTTCTCGTCCACCTTTTCCCTATAAAAATAAGATTATTCCTTTCACCCATTCCCTTGGAAACTTTCCTTCATCTAGGCTTACCTTATACTATACACCCCGGTCAACAACTGAATTACACTCATCACCATCATTCTGCAGCATATCACTTGTAATCCTATTATTTCTGGTGTCCTTGTATTTATCTCTTTCTCTCGCTCTCTCTCTCTCTCTCTCTGTACGCACAAACACACACACACACACAAATAAATAAATATATACGGTATACACACACACATATCTCTCTCTCTCTCTCTCTCTCTCTCTCTCTCTCCTCTCTCTCTCTCTCTCTCTCTCTCTCTCTCTCTATATATATATATATATATATATATATATCTCTCTCTCTCTCTCTCTCTCTCTCTCTCTCTCTCTCTCTCTCTCTCTCTCTCTCTCTCTATATATATATATATATATATATATATATATATATATATATATATATATATATATATATATATATATATATATATTTGCCGTGTCAGTTTCATAGACTTTGGTTAATTGTTCTTCATGAGTATCTACGATGTGCTTTAATAAGTTGTGTTTCTTTTAAATGAATGCGTACTTGCAACCCAAAGGCTAAAGAAAAAGCCTTCAGCGCATGTTGCATAATACTTTTAAACATCTACTTGAACAGTTCAGCGCAGAACCCCGGGCCCGCTTCACTACTTTACCCCATATATAATAAGGAATTTCCAGAGGCCTCGGGGGACCGTTTTGCTCCCCTTCAGTGGGTACTGACAAAATCGTTTCATCAGACGAAGTAATCAGTTGTTAAAAGCAGTAATTCTCTTGACCATTTTCTCGACCTTTGAATTTGACATTTTCCAAATATAATTTTCTTTTCTTTTTCCAACTGTGTCATTTCATATTATATTGTTTTATTTTTATTCTGTATTTCAGAGGATTTATTTGTTGGCTGTCATTTGTTTATTAAATGTTTTTCTTTTCTATTTTCTCGCTTCATGGCTATTTCGCATTTATTACTTCAGTATTTTCATTATCGGTTTTTCTATATTTTCGTTCGGTGTTTGACAGTCTAAGAAAAGGATCCTCACAGCGTAGAGGAATATTTTCATTTTTTTACATTTTTTTTTTATTTATATATAATAGAGCTTTATTTGATTTTTTAGAAAAGTTTTATTTACCTTTTCTGAGGAATAGACATATTCTCTTTCCATTTCCCTTCTCATTTTCCAACACTAATTGTCAGTTACCTGCGACGCAGAAATTTCCTCTTCTGCCCTTTTGACAACAGAACTTTGTTTTCTTTGTGATTTTCTCATCCGTTAACCAAGAAAATTACTCTGGATGCGACGGAGGGAATCAGACTCTGATATTCGATTCCTTGTCTTTCTGTAAGAATTATATTTTTTGCGGAAAGAGGGTTTGAAGTCGTGTATTATTTCTCTTTGTTTAGTTGCTGTTACAAAGGCATATGGCAGTTTTTAGAGCATTTGCTTGCAATTTTGATGGCTGCTCGGAGGTTATTGATGGTAGAATATTTCACCGTAGATATTAGTTATCCATTTAACTTTAGCGGTTGTTAGTACGCCATAATTTTGTGGAACACTGCAAACTGCAGTTTTAGGAAATCCCCTTTTTTTAACGCTACATTGCTTTGGATGGTTGCTTTCCTACTCCTTTAGGGTTTGGTCACTGGAAACTCGTTGGAACCGTTAAGGGCTGGTTAAGGATGTGTGACGAGACATCAAAGAGAGGAAAAAATAGACTCCAGTCCTGCGACACTGAATGAAATAGAGTCCATATTTTATATATGTCTGGAGTTAAATCTTAGAGACGCTGGTCTGATTTCTATTGATCCAGTAGTTCTCATTTATTAATATGTGGGTGGATAAAAATGTCTCTAGCATAGTCAGAGCTTCTTTCATGACTAAATATCTGTTATTATTATTATTATTATTATTATTATTATTATTATTATTATTATTATTATTATTATTATTATTATTCAAAAACATTAAAATAAAAAATAGTAAAATTTTGCAATGTTTTCATTATTCTACATTCAGAATGCAAAACACTAAAATAATATTATGACTAACCAAATGCAATTAAAATACAATACTTTTTCAAAATAATAAAGTATAGGTTACTCTTTTGACAGTTACCTCTGAACAATCCCCTTGTGTTATGTTTATTTACTCAAGTCTTGGGTGAAAATTCGTCGACTTAACATGAATTGAATATAGACTTAATCTTTTCTTTTGTTTTTGTTTACGAATATCCTTAAAACAGCAATGGCAACACACGATATAAATTTAGTTTGATTAATGAAAACTGAAATAAATTCCTTCCTCTTCATGATAAAACTAAAGGTTGCAATTGAAATGAGACTGCCTTATTTGCTTACGTTATAATTATCCTGTCTTGAAAATAGGCGTCGGCTATATTTAAGGTCATAGTAGATCTAATGTGGAACGATTCCCATGGAATAATTATAGAATGACAATTTACAAATCATTAGCGACTCGGTCAAACTGTTTGGTAGCTAAACTTTAGGCTAGGCCAAAGGGGTTAGGACATACTACCTTATGACGGGTCCTCGATGGTATAAGGATGCATAAGCAGTAACATGGAACTGACGAAGAATGTTGGAAGAAGTGTTGACACTTTCAGACTAGTCAGGTGGTGTTTTCGTTTTGGTGAATTCAGGCAATTGTGTACTTAGTCAAACGCCTTCTGTTTCCTTTGTCACCATGATCTATGTAAACCTAGTTCCTCTAGTGACAAAGCCAAGGGTAGCATTGTCATCAGCAGCTCCCCGAATAAACATATTGGTCGATTCACCGAATGAGCAGATTTCACACTTACGACTCATCTGATAATTGTACTTGATCGTCTATTTCATAATTGCTGATAGAGGTGTTTCGATCTTTTTTTCTGTGCACTTATCTTGTTATACATTTTTTCATAGGATTAAGCTGATAAATGGCGACTCAAGACGAGGGGTTAAATGACAGGCGAAGAGTTGGGAATCACCATTTAAATTAACCAACCACCGATTAGCGATCATTGTTGGCGAAGATGGAGAGGAATTGATAAGGGAAGAAGAATGGAAAGAAGTGAAAAAAAGCAGGGAATGACAGTAAGGGAGGGGGATGGGAAGAGCAAGGGTGGGTAATTTGGCGTTTAAGGCTAAGTCGGGTACGGAAGGTAAATAATACTTAGTAGCAGTAATCTTTCAATTATAGCTAATACTATTATCAATAAGTATTTCACGGGATATGATATACAGCATTAATTCTGTTTTAATTTTTTTCTTCACAGAAATACAACTCTCTCTCTCTCTCTCTCTCTCTCTCTCTCTCTCTCTCTCTCTCTCTCTCTCTCTCTCTCTCTCTCTCTAATTATGAAATCCTGTGCTTAGAAATGTAGCTTATTCTCAAGTGTACTTTTCGGTTCATGATTTCCCTTGACAGTAGATAAGGGATTTCTGTATCGGTGTGATGTGATTCGTCCAGCAAATACTGAAACTGAATGGGAAACGGTTTATACATTCCACAGAAGATAGCGTGTAACTAGGATTAGAGACATATGAATGTACAAATGCTACTTTTTGGGTTGTAAACATGAATAAAGAAGTATGCATATGTACGTGAAAATTGTACAGAGACCTAAGATTTGGGAGTTAAAGAACAGGTTAAGATACATTTCTCATCGTTTGATATCAAAGGAAGAAAAACAAATTTAATTCTTGAGAAAGTCAATAGACATTGCTTTGATGTTTGTTTGCTCAAGTCTCGGGTTTTCTTTCGTTGAGCTTTTCCCTTGCAGAGCAAGAGTGAGTTTGAGTTTCTGCTCAGAAATAAAGTAAGGACTTTCTTATGTATTTATTTCATCTGATATGCGTATGACCTTTTACTTTTTTTCCACAAAGTTCACCTAATAACAATGGTATAAAACAGAATATGTCAACAGCTTCCCCGTGCTATAAGAAGAGATATAATGTCATACATTATGGAACAAGAAATGAGAAGTATTAATGAATGCAGATAAATTCACAAAACATGAACACGCCAAAATACCCATAAAAAGATGGATATTGCATTTTGATGCCGTTTTTGACATAAAACTCACGAAATGAAAGGATTAACTTATAAAAATAAAGGTTTAGGATACATTTTACGTACAGCATAGCTAAAACAAGCATTTAATGAATGTAACTGCTTTTCCACAACTAAAAATTAAAAAAAATCAAGAGTTAATGCTGCTAAAAGTGCGGACACATTCAAAAAACAAAATTTCTTAAAAAAAGTCAGCTTAGGTCCTCTCTGCTGTCTGCCTCTTTATAAAGTTGCGTTTGATTGTCTAAAATGAAGTTATTTCTTTTATTACTTTTTTTAGGATAAATGTTCTAATGAATAACAAAATGAATAGAGGAATGGGCCATAAGATTTGCGTGCTTGCTTTGCTTATTGATAGTGTTAAAGATGAGTATTTAAAGAAAAAAATGATTGATTCCCAGTGACTGTCAAGTAAGGTATGGGCCAAGTAGAATATTGTGTTAACCAAATAATTTTTGTAATCTCTTATTATTTTACCAAATTTCTCTTGAGGCTATCTATCTTAAATTAAATATCGAGAGGCACCGCATGAGGAAAGATTAGGAGAAAGTCATTCATTTTAATTGAATAGCATATATAACTAGTCCATAGGTTAATGGATTAGATATTACTTGACAACAAAATTATGTGAACCCTCACAGTGATATTAAATGAAACATCTCATAACTTGTGAAATGATATTCAAACGAGGTTTGATATGGAAAGAAATTGATGTGTTGAAACTTACATACACTGTATATCATCGAAACCTGTCGTTCCAATCCAGTATTTCCATAAAAGAGGATGGCTTTGGGAAATAAGAAACTTGTTGCTTAACAGTCAATCATCATGAACAAGGGAAACAAAGTAATTACACTTCAGCTTCTTAGACCGCTTTTCATTTTGTAGGGATGTCTCTCGTTTTATGTTGCTTCCTTATATAAATACGATCCTTTCATCTGATTATCGATACCCTGTCAGCACAATCCCATTGGCAGTTCAGCTTGAATCTTTTTCTTCATTTGCACAACACCGGTGGTTGTGTTGTCAGCAGGCTATCTCTAAGGGGGCCACTCAGCGGCGGGTACGATTGGGCGATTGTGTGTGTATTAATATACTATATATATATATATATATATATATATATATATATATATATATATATATATATATATATATATATATATATATATATATATATCTCTAAGGGGGCCACTCAGCGGCGGGTACGATTGGGCGATTGTGTGTGTGTTAATATACTATATATATATATATATATATATATATATATATATATATATATATATATATATATATATATATATATATATATATATATATATATATATATATACATATATATATATATACATATATATATATATATATATATATATATATATATATATATATATATATATATATATATATATATATATATATGTGTGTATCTATGTGTCTATATATCTATATATATAGAGATATATAGATATATAGATAGATGGTTAGATACATATAGATAGATAGATAACGAGTTTGTGTCTAGCGCAAGTGTGTGAAGGAGTATAACATGTGTCCGAAACCTAAATCACAATCTCTTTTCTGCCTCAGTCTTCTATTACCACAAAGCCTCCCAGCAGATCCTCAAAATCCGGAGACCGAGATGTTTCTGTCTCAAGAGGCAGCCATCTAGTCGCTGAAGTTTAACCGACCGGATGGGCGAACACACGGCAAACTCATCCTGTGTTGACGTCCAAGTTTAAGAAACTTTCCCCTCGAGATCAATTGAACATAACCGGCTACACTCACACACACACACATACACAGCGAGAGAGAGAGAGAGAGAGAGAGAGAGAGAGAATGAAAAGGTAACGCGAAAGATATAAGCGTGAGAAACATGTAAGGAATATGCTCAGGCGCAATAGGAAATTAAAATGGAAAACATAAAAGACCTTTATCATGGTTTTCCCATGAAGTCGCTAAAAATTAAATAAATCACACATGGCAAGGCCAAAATTCATATTTCCAACCTTTTACATGGTAGGTCATTCACTTGGTTTGCAATGGTTGGCATTCATCATAAAACAGATAGACATTATTATATGCCTCACGATTTTTGTGCTATTAGCATTAAGAAAAAGGCACGCAAGTCGAATTTCGTGAAGATGAAAAACTTTTCAGGAACGATTTTTTTGTGTCAAAATTCTTAAATGGAAAAAATAGATGTCGAGAAAACCGAAAAAAAAATTGTGATGTTAAGTTTCTTGAAAAAAAATGAGATCTGACCCGATTCCGCAAACGTTTTAACATTCAAACAAGTAGATTTTCATTCCTAAATCATATCCCGTCATTACAGAAGTAGAGACAATCAGACGCGTATCAGGAGAACGAATATTTATAAGAAATCCGACTTCAATAAACAAGTAAAAAATTCGCCGGAGTTTCTTCGGAGCAATTGAATTTTTTATACAGCGTATAATGTTCTATGATCCGCGGCGCATGAAACTCTCAGCCATGGTCCGGTGGTGGCCTGTCCTATAGCGTTGCCAGACGCACTATCATAGCAGACTTTAACCTTAAATAAAATAAAAACTACAGAGGCTGGAGAGCTGCAATTTGGTATGCTTGATGATTGAAGGGCGGATAATCAACATACCAATTTGCAGCCCTCTAGCCTCAGTAGATTTTAAGATAAGGCGGACAGAAAAACTGCAGACGGACAGAGAAAGCCATCTCAATAGTTTTCTTTTACAGAAAGCTAAAAAAAAATTATTTTATATGAAGTCATCTCACCCCAAGGAATCTTAGTCAGAATAAAGACTTAACGCGCGAAGAGGTGAAAAGTTTCGCCATTGGCAAACGACTGTTACCTAACCCTCAATGAAATTAGGCTCACGTTTTGTAGACGGGAAAGGGTTCTAGACGAGACTGGAATCAGTTGAGAGCGGAATCCATATCTGGGCATTAGGAGGGTTATGAATCTGTTGTACATCGGGAAGTCCACTCTAGGACACCGCTTCATTGATCTTTGCGAGAGTAGTAACTTCTAATAAATGGCATATACTGATAACATTGCAGTGTTCCGTGTCAAGTAAATGTGAAAAGGTAGCTTTCAGTGATCGCATGAAATTAATGAGAATGAGCAGGGATATTTTTTTTATCAGGGTATTTATAGCCAGTATACGGTTGTTCTTAATTAACCCCGACGTAGAACTTAGATACAGAGGTTTACCCGTCGTAATAAATGGAATTTATTTGTATGTCTGAAACATGAAACTGGGCAGTTTCAACTTGGGATCGAATATTTACTTTGGGAAAAAAGACAAAGGAAATCAAGTGAAAATGTTAGAGAACAGGAATCTCTAGCACTCTGAATCTCTTACTTTAGGTCTTGGCCTTTTCGTAATATGTAGGTAACCGAAACGCTTTTGTTTAACCCTGATCATGAGAGAATGGGGAGTGTTACCAAAAAGCCTTAATTAAGGTCATGTAAATATGGAAAGGTCAAAACCTAAAGTAAGAGATTCCGTGTCAGAGATATCCTGTTCTCTGGTATTTTCACTTTCATTTCCTTCTTGATTTCATTTGCCATCTCTTCTAAAGTAAACTTACTCTCTCAAGTTAAAACTAACCAGATTCATGTTTCAGATATAAAAAAAATTTATATCTGTCGTGTATGTAAGTTCTGTGTCGTTGCTAACGAGGAACAACCGTATGCTTACAATATATATCGGGCAAAAAATTTCTATTACAATTTAGCTATTGAAGTTTGATACAATACACATGTATCTCCTGCGGAAGTTTTGAGCATATAGGCAATTATCTGAATTCGTACACATACGCAACCAAGTTCCACCGAGTTAAGAAAGAGCCTACAGTCGGATAAGCTAGGTCATGCTGAATGACCTCAAAAATAGTACATTAAGTGCTGATATTCATACATTGCAAAGAAATTACTGCGCGAGATAGTATTGTTATAAACACGTGAGGCAATAAATTGCGTATTGCGTAATGCAAGTTTTCGGAAAATTTTTGCATTCTGTACTTGTCGATGATTCCTATGGTAAGGTGGAAAATGGAGTACAGTTCAACAAACTTGCAGGAAATGTTTACCTTTGTCACTGTCTTGTTTAGGTACTAGGCTGCTGAAATTGTTGGTTCCGCTGGCAATGTCGCATTATGCTTTCCCACTTAGACTGCAGCTTGAATGATGATTTTTCACACCGTTTGTTGAAAATAAATAAGCTGCAGCATCTCCAGGCACCAAGTTGTCTTGTTTAATGAGTAGCAAAAGATGGAAACTTTCACAACCCAAGAACGCCATTAGTGTGTACTTACCGTACATTACTTCGACAGCCATTCGTGCTTTTGGGATTGTTGTACCTTGAGATATGTATATCCGTCGTCACGAACCTAAGTGTCTGTTAGTTTCATCAGTCTCTCGTACCTTTACTTCTATAATATGGAATTTTCTTCTGTCGTCTATATTTCCTTTGTAAGTGAAAGTTTACCTGGTCTTCGTGCAAAGGTGTTTCAAGATCACTAAATTAACTTTATATGATAACACCTGCCTTCGCTTGGTCAGTCCAAGCCTTCTCATTGACATACATATATCTGATATATCTGTATATATATCGGTGTACATACACACACACACACACACACACACACACACACACACACACACACACACACACTCACATATATATATATATATATATATATATATATATATATATATATATATATATATATATATATACTGTATATATATATATATATATATATATATATATATATATATATATATATATATATATATATATATATATATATATATATATATATATATATATATATAGATATATAGATCTCCAAAGTTACAGGGAAAAGGAACGAATTTTTTTATATAGTGTTAAGACAACTTAGCTCGTAGACGAGAGATTGCATAAAGCAGTTTCAGATTATAAACAATTGAGGTAAATGTGGAGAATTTCTATCGTTCTGATAACTGATTGCTCACCATACCCTTTCATTATACGATTACAAAAACTTGATGTCCCTCAGAATCATATTAGAGACCGGCCATGTCTCTTCCCTTCATCATGCTCAATGAACCTCCTTCTCCGTGGTCCTTTCCATCTTCAGCTTGTCCATAAACTCCTTGTAATCTCTTTACTTCGGTGGCCTAAACGGCCATTTCCCTCAGCTTTTATTAGGGTTTCTTACTCTTAAAACCTCTGGAGAATTGATTGTTAACAACAAAAACATTTAGGACCCATTAGCAAGGTAGTGAAACAAGACGTGCGGCGTCTGGAAAAGCGAAAGTACTTCCTGACCGGGGAATAGATTTATGCGCTGGTGAAAAATATAGTCATTTTAAAAAAGAAGTTTTTACAGACTTTCTCAGGACAAAAGATATTGCACAAACATATACTCATCTCTCTCTCTCTCTCTCTCTCTCTCTCTCTCTCTCTCTCTCTCTCTCTCTCTCTCTCTCTCTAATAATAGGTCAGAAATTCAATTCTAGAACTTTCCGGAACTTATTTCCGGCTTCTCGATCAAATTGCCTTGTGCCTCGGTTAGCATTCTAGTTAATCATGGAGTTGTCGTTAATCGACTTTGGTGGGTCATAGCCGGGTAATATATTACTGTCTTCTACTTTCGGTAAGTCAGATTTTCTGTACCCAACTAAGGATTATAGAAAAGCAACACATCTGGTAGATGAACTTCATGTATTTATGATTACTGTCTCTAGTATCATTATCAGACAAATATATTTTAAACGAAACTTTCCATTTTGAAGAAAAGTTTCTATCCGATGAAAATTTTGCCAATTAATTTCCTTAGACATAAGACAGATTCGCCTGTCTGTAATGATTGTAGCCTGCAAAAAAGTTCACTAGAAATGCGTTTTACTACAGAAGATTAACCTCAGATTTGGGAGCTGAGTCGCTAAAAGCTTTGGCAAATCTAGCTTACGGGCTTTTACTCACTCAGCCGCTATTCCGGGATAGCTCTGGAAATAATTGACTTTTTCACTATTAAAGGGATCCAAAGTTAGAATAGGTTTGAGAACGAGTGAAGGAATTGTGTGTTTCAGAGAGCCACGATGAATTCAGTAGGATGCTAGAATGACCCTTATGTATGTCACAAGTAGTTGTTATTAAGAATCTTTATTCTTTATTAATTTATTTTTTTTATGCTGGATTTCCTTGTGCAGCCTCTACTGCACTATACGCTGGAAAGACAAAGAAACCAATTTACAGTTATGCATTAAATTGCTTAAAATTATTTTTCACATCATTTTTAAAAATCCGTAATCCTAAATTATTAGTTGCGATCAGGAAATACACCTCAAAATATTAGAACAAAACATTCTCTCTCTCTCTCTCTCTCTCTCTCTCTCTCTCTCTCTCTCTCTCTCTCTCTCTCTCTCTAAAATTAGCTCTGCCTCCTTCTCTTTCATAACACCGCAATGATTCCTTAAAGTTATCAGAATTTTTTTTTTTTTCACACCGTAACGCTAACACCTCGGTGTTGTCCTGCTCATTTTATCTGGCCGTTGTCTTATTTTTATTTTTGGAAACAGTCCTCACGGACCACTGCATTTGGAGATAATAATCGTATTTCCTCATCATGTTGCCTTGAATCTCAGCGGATCAAGAGACAATAATAGATTATTGTAACCTAACCCATTCATCTGACCCATTACAAACTCGAAGGAGACATAAATAAGTTAAAAAATCTTCGGCATAAGATATTTCTTTAAATATATAAGCTTTCAAAAATATTGCTACGAATTTCTGAACTTTTGGTTTTGTTGTGAATAATTGCTATAGTTAAACGGAAACGTTCATTATACATACGAGACATACAGAAAAGACAATGCTCTACTGACATACAGTCTGGGACTATTGTTCACTGTGAAACAGTAACATAAGCGCTCGCTGGATGTGATATAACAGACGAAAACCATTCGCGCTGCTTTGTTATTACCCTCCACCACATTCACAATTGTGAAGCCTCATTGTTTTCAGTCTTCACTCCACTGAGTGAAACTGTTTCATAAGGTACTCTCTCTCTCTCTCTCTCTCTCTCTCTCTCTCTCTCTCTCTCTCTCTCTCTCTCTCTCTCTATATATATATATATATATATATATATATATATATATATATATATATATATATATATATATATATATATATATATATATATATATATATAAGATTATCAGCACTAACATGGTCCATCATTCTTTTATAGATAGCATTTTCTGTTATAGGTCTTTGCCTCAAACAGAAATAAGTTTTAACACACATAAACACATACACACATACAAAGACATAAATTTTATGCATACACACACACACATATATATATATATATATATATATATATATATATATATATATATATATATATATATATATATATTATATATGTATATATGTATGTATATATATATATATATATATATATATATATATATATATATAATATATATATATATATATATATATATATATATATATATATATATATATATATATATATATATATATATAAAGACATTTTCTTTATATATATATTTTTTTTTTATATTTGTATGATTATCTCAGTCCGGATGGTCCAGGTAGGAGACCATGTTTTTAAGATAGTGCATTTTTTTTTTCGTTAATGCTAAATTTTCATCGATTGATGCAGTTTGATGTGATCATCCGATAAGACAAAGATTTGGGTCAATACTTTAAGTATTAATAGAAGAATATTTTCTAGTTACGTAAATCACTTCAGAATAGACGGACGATGGGTTTTCGTTTCGCTGTATGAAGATGGAGCAGAAGCTAGAAGAGGCAGATTTAAATAGCGTTGTAGTTGAAAGGGTTCTGTAAATCTGACAATGTTTATGGAAGTGACAGGTGATATAACCTAATGTATACATGAGTGACTGACCTGGGTGTAGCAGGTACGAGCGGATGAGGGAAAAGTTCCAAAAAATAAGTGTGATGGAGATAACTGTTAGTTTTGAAAGAGGAGTTACGACCAAGGTGACACGTCATAACTACTGTAAGTATACCGGAAAGGGTTATGAGAGGGTTTTGTTGAGAAAGTTTAACCGACAACAGAAAGACTAACACTAAAAAGAAAACATGGATTTAGACAAATGAGACAATGTGTGGATCATGTGCTCCTCATATTGCAGCTAATGGGGAAGTCTGAATTTAAATGGAAAAAATATTGTAACATGACTCCTTCCAGAGGATTTTGAGAATACATGCTGGAAGGAACTTGGAACTTTTATGATTAAAATGAATACTTTGTTAAAATATATAAAAGGAGAGGAACTATCATAGAGTGCCTTAAAAAAAAAGGTGTTAACTGTATGTCTTTGTATCTGTTTTCCTCTCTCTTTTTATGACAGGAGATGAAGTACAAGGGACTAAAGTTGGAACAACGAGAAATCTAGAGTTTCACTAAGAATTATTAGTTAGAGAGCCTGGATGGCAAGCTTGAAGAAGGGAGGTGGGAATAGAGGCAAAGTAAAACTAAAAGGGTGGATACAGCTAGGGATAATATTCCACCTCAAACACCCTTTAGTAAACCTACAGTGAACCACGCGACTTGCACTGACGGCAATAGCCCCCTACAAGGATGGAAGTAGTGAATAGATAGAGAGAAATGAAATGCAGGTCCTCGATATTTATAGAATTCAATACTGATTGGTGACAAGGGAGAGAAACTGTAGTCTTACGAAAGGATTCGAAAATATTTTCAAGATGGTAAAGTTCAAAGTGAATATATGTAAGACTATTTCAAAGAGGGTGAAAGGAAACCTTTCAAATACATGAATGATTGTTAGCATGGATGGTGAAAAGTAGAATTGGTTGATTTACTTCGGAATTTTACAGTAATAGTGAAAGAGAGAGTATCACGATAAATTAAGTGAGATATAATTTGAAAGTGTTGTGAGGAAGGAGAGGGATTCCAACAAGGCGACGGTAGATGGAGTGGATGAGTTTTTAGAGCAGAAAAACCTCAATTCCTTAATCGCGTGTTTTGCATACTAGACAGTGGTGAGGGGCGCAACATGTGTTAGGACACAGCTAATGAGTTTTTGGTTAAGGTATTTGAAGAAGTGGCATTCCCAACCTCAGTGAAAGTTAGTTTTATGGCTTGCTGGGGCTTCAAAAAAAGAATTATGCATGCTTTTATTTATGGAAGTTGAGATGACTGGAAAACCATGAATCAGTTAATAGATTTAAAGGTATGTTCCCATTGCAATCACATGGAAATGAGGTATGAGGCTCGAGGTTACAAGCTCCGGGTCTGCTGTTTGTGAGAAATATCACTTTTCCGAATACCAGCCACAACCAACCCAGCTGAAGTTTGCATAGTTAATAAAGAGCTTCATTGGCATTGATTTATTATTATTATTATCACATTCACAGTAAGTACCCCGTAAATAATTCTCCCCCCGCCATCATTTATTTTAAGATGTTCACTTTTCCATTCAACAGTAGGACTTATACTGTATTTCCTTGAAAATTGATTAATTCTTTGGTTAGAACAAGATCCTGATCAGTATTATAATAGGTGTCATTTTGTTATGACTGATGAATTGTCTTAAAATTGTTATTGCCGTAGATGTTAATATTTTTTTTCAAATCAGAAAAAAATGATGAAAAGTACTTTAAGTGTAAAATAATGCATCAGAATAGTAAAATGTATTCCAAATCTACTATTTTACCATTTAAACAATTTTTCATTTTATATTCACCAAAAAAATCATATACAAAACTTTCCCAAATTCAAAGTCAGTCCATGGTAACCTTGGTCAGAAAATTGCCAAGATATTGTAACCCCAAACTGTTATTTAGGAAAAGGCTGCATAGCCAAAGCAACAACAGTGATAATAATTCATCAGCAATGCATCATCTTTTCCTTCCGCTGTGGAAGCATCGCCGCCTCTATTTCCAAGATTGGAGGAAGGAACGCTGGCTGGGCACAACATCATTTCACGGAAGACTGCGCCAATTGATAAGGAATGCTGGAAATTCGCGGCAGAGGGATACCAATGGTCGAGGATTGATGCATGACGGAATATGCATCGTCTTCTAAGGAAGGAATCTTACCATCATTCGTCAGATGATTTGCAGGCTCCATGCTGTTCTGGTCTTGGTTTTGTAGAAGTTTCTGATGATTAATCAGGTTTGTTTGGGATCAGTTTCATTTCTGTGGGAAGGAGGAAGGGGGTGGGTAGGGTTTTAAGGTGTCTTAGTTTGTTTTTTTCTGCGGTTAGACTAAACATAGTCAAGTTTGGTTTTCAAATGTGCATAGGTACATAGCGAAGGACGCTTGCACGATGCTCCTCTCACTCTGAGCTTCATGTTGGAAGGGGTCTCTGTGGTTCACAGCTTTCATATGAAGAATGCTGTAAGTGCAGTAAGTTTCTTGTATATGAGGTACTGCTTTCTCACATTGTTTGCAGCGTATTCTTTTAATTCATCCAGTATGTGTCTAAATGCAAAATTCATTTACATCCTCTTTACAGCTTAACTTTTCCGATTATTCGTAAACATTCAGTGTAAAAACTTTGGGAAAATACAGAGAACTGCCTCTCTTTCGCCCTGATTACCAGTCATATTTCATTAAAATGCTTGTAAATGGTATGGAAATAGTTATCGTAGACAAAAGCGAACATTGCACCATGACCATACTCCAAAGAGCTGTAAGGAAGTACAGAGGGAACAGCGCGTATCAATATAACAGCACTAATGGAATGATTTTGGGTAGCAGATGCTTTAACGTCTTCTAGATGGGCGACACAACGCGCATCAGTACTTATTCAGTCAACAATACGTTAATGACTGACATTTTGGGGATAAGCAAGTGATCTGCAGGATTGATGCCAGGAATGCTGACTCAGAACAAACAAGTAAAATATGCATAAAAATTTCTTCTCTCTCTGCAGAAAGTGACATGGTACATGATGCAGAATAAAAATAATTGATACCGTTCAAAATGTTATAGATAAAATTAGAGACACGTTGAAATGGTTTTCTGTTAAAATAAGGATTCAAGGGAACTCAGTGAATAGGGATATTCCAATACAAATACAGCAGAATGTAGTATGGGACCGACTGAAAACACTACCAAAGGGCTTCCACTAATTGTTATAGGATTCTGACCAGGAGGGAAATGAATAGAATTTGAAAGTTGAACTCGCTTCGAAATATGAGCAAAAAAAAGGGGGAAACATTGAGCCAAATATAGTAAGCAATCATGTTACAATATAGCTATTTAAATAATACTGCAAAAAAATGCAAAAAACATAGGGAAAATTCATACTGATTAAAGAAGCAAAATCACAGAAAGAAACTTAAAAAAATATATATTTAGATAAATACAGCGAGATATAGGAATCGCTGAGAAGGTGCCAAATAAGAAAACCGATTGCGCCATTTTCCAAAACCGAATCTCCGTAGATATATACCTATTATTAAGCAAAATCACAGAAAGAAACTTAAAAATATATATATTTAGATAAATACAGCGAGATATAGGAATCGCTGAGAAGGTGCCAAATAAGAAAACCGATTGCGCCATTTTCCAAAACCGAATCTCCGTAGATATATACCTATTATTTTGTCATGCAAAGCTAAGATGGCATCATTTATTCACGTTCTCCCTTATAGTTTTACCTGAATAGAAAATTAAGTTTTTGGTGTATTATTTGATGGTGTTAAATCCTTTTGTAGTGATCTAAGAATATTCAATTATCTTGTTTTTGCTTCTGCAGTCGTTGTGGAATATTTTCTTTCTTTCTGCTGTTATTATACTCATTGTTTTCGCAAAATAACTGAAACGCTGATAGAACGGACCTCTTGTTAACAGACGAACATTGTACTGTTCCGAGTTCCTAATACGTTATATTTTTCGCTGACATTTCCGAACTAGTTTTCTCGTTGCTTTTATACATCTGACATTGCTGTTTGAGATCTCCTTTGGAATAAAGAACATCGCTTGCATGATATCACATTGTTACCTCCTGACCTGAATACATGCTTGAGATAAACATGTTGACCTGAGTAGTTCGTTCCTTCATCTAGTATTGTTTTCCTTGGTTTGTTTCATTTTTCCTTGCACAAGGAAAATGTTGTCTCGATACTTTTGTCGTTGTTCAGTGGGTCACACGAGTCAGATTTGCTGTTCCCTCAAATTTTACATATTCACTGTATTTGTCATGTTCATCATGTGGTATATAAGATATACTTGTCAATAATACACTCTTAGCTTTAAACAAGGGAGAAATGAGGGAAATTCATGAAATAAAATCTAGATATTGAACTGCAGCCTTATGGAAGAAAAATTATATAAATATATATATATATATATATATATATATATATATATATATATATATATATATATATATATATATATATATATATATATATATATATATATATATATATATATATATATACATACTCCAACATCAGAGCTGCAGCTCTCGAAATCATAACTCGTAGGCGTCCAGGGAAAGGCACTCAATACAGCTGATAGTTTATTCCTAATGCCGACGTTTCACAACTACATTGTTGCATTTTCAAGGCTGAAAAACAGCGAGCTGACTCAATAATTAATCATAAAAACATTTATTACAACAACTGATTAAAAACACTACAGTATTGTCTCATTTAAAATGCTAATTCTTTTAAAAAATATCAGAGGCACCATGACACTAAAAGAAAGACCTTGTTTACATCCAACGTCGTTTACAAGTATACTTGCCCCAGGTGTAACCAGGGGGCTTACGTTGGATGTACCAAAAGACTGCTGAGGGTACGCATAGACGCCCATAGAGGAGTTAGCTTCCGAACCGGGAGTAGATTGTCCAACCCAGAACAATCCAACATAAGGAATCATTCGAAATTATGTAAAACAATCATAGACAACAAAGACTTTCGAACAATAGGACAAACACAGAAAGACAGTGACTTAACAACCTTAGAATCTATAATGATAAAATTAACAGTTCCATCTTTGAACACCCAAACATCATCCACTCAGCTGTTTATTGCTTGATGGTCCTATTTGCCTTATTGTTACCTTGTTTTCTCCCTTTTATCTGTTTGTGTTTTAATTTGTACTTTTCTCTCCTTCTTTCAATAGTCTTGTTTTAGCTCCCGTCTGGGTAGGTCTTTCTTTTAGTGTCATGGTGCCTCTGATATTTTTTAAAAGAATTAGCATTTTAAATGAGACAATACTGTAGTGTTTTTAATCAGTTGTTGTAATAAATGTTTTTATGATTAATTATTGAGTCAGCTCGCTGTTTTTCAGCCTTGAAAATGCAACAATGTAGTTGTGAAACGTCGGCATTAGGAATAAACTATCAGCTGTATTGAGTGCCTTTCCCTGGACGCCTACGAGTTATATATATATATATATATATATATATATATATATATATATATATATATATATATATATATATATATATATATATATATATATATATATATATTGTGTGTGTGTGTGTGAGTGTGTGTGTGTGTGAGTGTGTGTGTGTATGTATATAGGTATGCATGTTAGAAGCAGTAGTCTTGCAAGGTTTTTGTGTTTCATTTGTTAGCAGTGTAGACCATTATAGTTGAATATGAATTATATTAGCGTCCATAACCGTTTTATTTTCATTTTTAGATAGAATCCATTCGTTATATCAAACAGTTTTATGCTTAAAGTCAGTTTATTATTTACAAAACGCTATCATTAAAACCCAAGACAAAACACTTTCATTCACGAAGCCCATTGAGTATAACATTTACGGGGCCTCTTCATATAGTTTATCCTTTCGTTAAAAGAGAATGAATATTTAAATTTGGTCTCAAGGTATTCATAAATGAAGCTGGTTACATTCTGTCGTTAATGAGCTACAAGTGAATATTCGGTTAAATTAAATTCAAATCTATAACTGAAAATAATTACGGGTTTCAATTCTAGGTGGCTCCCATACTTCGCAAGAAATACAGTAGTATTTGATCTTCATATTTGGCATATTCCCGATTCCTGTTCTCAATAAATGAATAACTAAGCTTTCTTCTGGGCTAAATGGATATATTTCTTTTAGACCAATCCTAATTTACTAATATTCCGCTCTCAGTTTAGATATTTGCCTTGCAACGTAAAAACTATACTTTCTTAATTGATTATTTTTATACATTATGAAATGAAGGGATCCCTCGACTAGTGCTTCGTTAATTTGATATTCTGAGTATCTCCTTATTTTCTCAATACACCAATAAATACACCAGTAAAATGTTTGACGTGTTCCCTATGAAGTGTGCAAACATTTTATATATATATATATATATATATATATATATATATATATATATATATATATATATATATATATATATATATATATATATATATATGTATATATATATGTATATATATATATATGTATATATATATATGTATATATATATATGTATATATATATATATATATATATATATATATATATATATATATATATATATATGTATATATATGTATATATATATATATGTATATATATATATGTATATATATATATATATATATATATATATATATATATATATATATATATATATATATATATATATTATATATATATATATGTATATATATATGTATATATATAAATATATATATATATATATATATATATATATATATATATATATATATATATATATATATATATATATATGTATATATATGTATATATATATATATATATATATATATATATATATATATATATATATATATATATATATATATATATATAAATAATGTATATATATACAGTATGTGTGTGTGTATATAAGGTCTTATCCGGCATTAGCACCTGCTATAAATTATCAAGAAAATTAGTACGTATAGTAAAACATATTGATTTTCTTGATGATAAAGCAGGTATTAACGTCGGATAAGACCTTAAGCAATTGGAATGAATAATGAGCAATGTATTTTTTACAACGGAGTCACAAAAATAAATAAATAAGTAAATTATATACATACATACGAGTATGTATATATATACACACATTTATGTATGCATATATATATAGGCTACACACACACGCGCACACACACACACACATATATACTCGTGTATATATATATATATATATATATATATATATATATATATATATATATATATATATATATATATATATATATATATATATATATATATACACACACACACACACAAAGTTTACACATTTCGTGCAGAACATTTCAAACATTTTACTGCTACTACTGTTTTTACTATTTTTATTGTTTCAATTTACATTATTATTACTGTACATTGATGGAAAAACTTTTATGCACCAGATTCATTTGTACCCATCAGTTCTTTCAAGTAAAGTACCAATGTGCGTCAATCCCTGTAAACTTAGACATAGACACATCTATACAAATGTGCCATCTAGGATTACTCATAAACAGATACATTAATGGCGTTTTCCCTGACCGTTTACGTTTTAAAAAGTACTGCCATTCGCGAACTATGATTACTCTGCGATTGTTTGTAATTTTAATTATAATACCTATAGACATTCTTACCTTGGAGTTGTTGTTACATGTTTCCAATACGATTATTTTTGTGAATAGAGCTGCCTATGAAAACTACACTGAATTGATATTTCTTTTTTTTTTTCTTTTTTACGACTCAACATCTTTTTTACTTGAGTCAGCTAATAACGGAAAAGAGAACATCACATTAATGTATCTATCATGCTTCCATGTCCTTTTCATTTTATTTATTTTTCATTTCCCTTTCCTTAAAAAGCTGTGGATAGTGGACCCTGATACATGTTGTTAATATGAAAGCACAGAGAATTTCAGAATCCATTAACATGCTTTCTCCCCAAGCAATGTAAAATCGTCAGATTCCACAACTATAACCCGCTATTCCGTAAATCCCTCCACAGCCATTCCATAAAGTATAACGATTAAGGGAATTGATTCCAGAATTACTTCCGCTCTCGACCTCATTCTCTTCATATTTATCGCTCTATTTCACCCCGATAGTCTAATATGACTATGAAGATGAGCCTCGATGCCATTAATGCTGACATACGTACCGCCTTCATCGATAGAATATGAAATCTGAAATTGATAAGTGATCATTAAACCTGTGGATAAATGCTAGGAGACCAAATATCTCCTTTTAACTTGGGGCTTTAGTTATGCAGCTTGTTTCTTATGGAAATGTTAAGAAATAAGGAATACACAGTTGTGAGGTAATTAATTTGTATTTTTACTCTTTCTTTTTTTATTTATGGTCATATCAGTGAAGCATTTCGTTTGATCTTCATTTACCTAAAGCCTCTCTCTCTCTCTCTCTCTCTCTCTCTCTCTCTCTCTCTCTCTCTCTCTCTCTCTCTCTCTCTCTCTCTCTCTATAGGGCACTAGTTTTTTTTTTTTGGCTTTTGTGTTGTGAACCCCTGTTTTTGTTAAACATTAAGGGGTTCGTAATTTAACAAAATAGCTCTGAGAGAAATCAGAAGTCAAATTTGTTAAATTAATATAAAACTATCAGTACGGTTCTATTCTAAAGGTAAAATGTCCTATTTTCTAAAAGCCAGAGCTTAATGAAACTTTTTTTCTTGTTTGTCATATATAAACTAATGAAATGACTAATTGAGAGATAAACCTGATTGCTGCGAAAATTGCTAACAGCACCTCTATCGGCTTCAAATGGAAAAATGTTTTATTTGTACTAGCGTTGCAAAATATCTTTAGTGCATTTAAAACTAAAGCATCAGCAGTACGCGTGGAGAGAGAGAGAGAGAGAGAGAGAGAGAGAGAGAGAGAGAGAGAGAGAGATCACAAAAACTTACAGTAAATTGTTTTTGTTATTTGCATCAAATAAGATACAAGTTTAAATGCAGGAGTCATCAAACCTCCTTTTTTATTAATTTTTCATGTTTTTTTTTTTTGTTTTTTTTAATGATTCCTGCATCATAAACTAGAATAATACAAGTTGATAAGGGAAGCTACAAACACGCCAGGCAAAAACACAAGAACAAGATAGTATTTACTCTGAAAATAGTTGAATTACGTTCATGTGCAATCTTAAAAGGGGTGAAAGACACGCTCTTTTCGATGACTGGTAAATGACTGACTCGTAATTATGGTGATTAGTCATACGAATGGTACTCAGAAGGGGATAAGTTATCTTTTTATAGAGAAAGAGTTACATTGACTGATCATATCTATTCCCACAAACACGGCAATCCCCTTGTCCAAATCCTTTCACCGAACCCGACAGTTTCTTATTCCTTGGTAAGAAATGAACCTAACTGAATGTATTTTTCACAACATTATCTCTTCCAAGGAATTCCTGGAGATGTTGCGAGAAGCCCCACTGAAGAAGGGCCAGCATGTTGTCTTTTAACAGTCGTATCTGGCAATCAGACCACGCTATTCATCGTTAACACAATTTACAGATGTGATGAGGCTTATTCTATAAAATCAGCGCGGAAACCTTACAAAGCTTTTCGAGGCTGTGCATGGAGACCATATTTTTCTGCCTTAAAAATGGTGTACTGTCAGGTAGACAATATAAATTACTTATCTCAGTCCTTTGAGTTGAATATTTTTCCTCTTTTTCATAGTCAGGATAAAATCTTATTGTTAGAAAACAGCCATACTTCTAAGTATTGCAGGTTTACAGTTGATTTCCACTAACTGCAACCTCCAGGTTAACCTTGCATAACCATAAAACCGCCGAAGGCAAAATTCGCTTCGTTATAAGTTTTGTTAAACGCATACAACGAAGAATTCAAGACCGGCTTTTTTTTTTTCTCTTGCAGGGAACTGTATTTTCCTTGACAAATGGTAAAGCAATAATGATATATATGAAATATAAAACAAGTGCCTTATTAAATAATAAACTGTTGAAAAAAAAATGCACTTTGGGCTAAATAGCAACTGCATTAGAACGTTTGTTAAAAATACTGTCCCTCATCAAAATATTTTTAGATATTAAAACTTATAATAAGTACTTCTGAGTATGATTTTCAGTTGGAGAATACAACTTACTTATCTCGTATTCACTTGTAAAATTGAACATGAAACATAATTCGACTGGTGTCCAGATCGAATGTTTCGTGATAAAGTTATGGGATATTGCAAACAAATTTATACCGGCTAAGCGGCTCTGGAATTTAGGGATGGAACCGAAAATATTTCATTTACCGCTATGGTGGTCTCTCCAGCACTGGACGGGACCGAAAAGCGATGGTCAATATTGCTTTCGTCTCTTTCTGTGATAAAATCCAAGTGTCTATTTGTGCTGAATTTTATAATTTTCCCTCTCTTACTGGACGGTTAGTCTTCTGTACTCACTTTTAATCTTAGACATTATAAATCCTAAATAAAGTTAAGTCAAATAATTTGATGGCTATCTGTCCTCACACACTCAAGTTGCTCCTGGTTTTTCTAACCTTTGTTTGATGTGTAAGTGGCTGTCACGACTTTTAATTACGAAAGACGGCTGCCACTCACTATTGATAACTTTCCTAAATGAGAAACCAACGGTGTTGGTTCGTGAGTTGCAAATTGGTAAATCTGCATTTTTCAGGTAGTTTTCATAGCTGTGGTTTTATCGGGCCACAACATTAACTGATAGTGCCTGTAAATACAGAATCAGGGAAGTAGGCATAAATTATATTTCCTCCTTGTTAAGTTCATTAAACGTTTCCGTACCATGAACGCAAAGACAAAATAATACTTGGAGAGGCCATTGTTTAAAAATGAGAGCAGAATGTGGCTTGGGAACTTTGAAAACGCCCACCAGAGGGAAGCTTTTTAGATGAAAGTGGGAAAGAGTTGTAGCACTTTTGCCACAACATATCGAATATCATTGCAGAGCTACGGTAGTTTGTTTTTAATGATTGCTTTAACATGATCGATAATTAAAAAAATACCTTCATAAATGTAAAGTCACTTTAATACAGACCATAATTTCATTGTATTGTCGTTAATGATCAAAATATTCTTTTTCTTTATGTTTGTATAATCTTCATTGAGACGTTAAAGTTAAGCTAAAGGTGGTAAATAACGTAATCCACGTATATTGGGCAAGATTTTGCAATATTACTTTACTTCATTTGAACCACTGTCTACAAGAACTGTACTTTAAATGACGTCATCAATCAACATAAAGTAAAACGCAATGCCTCAGCATTGAAAAGGAAAATGACCTTCCATCTCTCAGGAAAATGAACTGAAATATTGCGTGAAGCTTGACAGACCGTAAAGAGTAAAACATGGTGTATTCCCTAAACACTTAGTACGAAACTACACATTTTAGATTTAATGGCTTTCATATTTTCGCTCACATGAAAAATGAGGAAATAAACCTCCAAGTGCAGCCGTGTTATTTTCCACTACCAGGAGCGACACAAAGCCATAAAGTATGAAACATAAGTAATACTTGAGATGTGAGTATCTCTTCAGATGTAAGTAGCCTATCACTTAGGAATTCCGCTGCTCTCGTTATACCAGCAACAACTGCACGAAACAGATAAAAACCAGAAAGTGCGTCATTTGATCCTAATTATTACTCAAATCATCCTCTCACTGGCCATGAGCCAGACAGACAGACAGACATAGTTGGTATTTAATATACCTGCTACAGAGAGCTACATTATAGTTTCTATTTTCCTTTTTTTGTGATTTTTTTATTGTGAATGTTTAGCCCAGTAAAATACAGGCACGCACACAACCAGTCGCACAGACAGGGAGAAATACTGACGCACACATACATGTATACAGAAAGGAGCAAAACACAGAAATTTACGTTTGTCTAAGATTGCGCTCGTTCCTGAGATTTTTTTCCTTAATCAGTTTCTTCTATTAAAACTGAAATATAGGGTACATTCAGAGCCAGATAATACAAAACACCAACTTTATTAGGAAAGTGAAAATTGTTTTACTTGCGAAAAACAACGGCGGTAAACAAAGCAAGTGTTTACGTGATAGTAATAGCAGTTTCTTCTTTGAAATTTAACCTTACTATTACTTCCCACCCAAACGTGGGAAGTGATCATATGATTACATTTAATTCGTAATTTTCTTTCTATGGGAGCAGTATTTCCAGTTAATCCATAGGTGAAGGGAGGCATTTCTTTACTTTTCTACACACACACACACACACACACACACACACACACACACACAAAGCATCTATGCTAACAACATAGAAACACAGAAACACTTGATAATTAACTGGTTTTACCGGGTTTCTAACTTGGATGACACGTCAGTGCGTTGGAAGTAGGCTAAAGGGTTATGGTAAGTTCACACATTCACGTATCAAGGCACGCATGCGCACGCACAGCCGGAATTGGTGAAACTTGCGCATACGCGAGAAAATAGGCCCCGCCCAACTGGATACGTGTCACGGGACGATGTGCGTGATGCATGCGTATTATAGTGCGCCGCAAATGTAAGCACCGCGTAAGGGTGACGTGACGCTGACGAACAAGCGGCGGCGCAGGCAGAAGTAGTGCGTGGCAGAGCACGTAACACCAACGTACGTATACCGTATGTGTTACGTTCTGCGTAACTGAGTTACGCAAACGTCACGTTGGCCCCACGTACTGCGGGGGTTAAACCTCAGCTATATAAAGGCCGGCAGCTGCACATGTGAGCTAGTCAATGCCGTAATACCACAACGACAAGACATACTACCAACGTGCTGAAGCAACATGGACAACATAGCTGAAATGCGTCAACTCATAGCTATAGCACGTACGGATAGACCAGAACTGTTGCCACTTGTCATTGAGTATGTGCACGTCATGTTATTGCTGGAGCTTGCAATGATTGCTGCAAAGCACTTAGGGCAGAAAAAAAGGCGCCCAAGGAGGGTGTGGGCGTGGCCGTACCTGCAGAAAAGGATGGAGCAAGGTCATTATGACAACCTGATGGCGGAGTTGTCAACCGAAGCCCCAGAGCTGTACAGAAATTTTACCCGGATTGACAAGGACCTCTTCAATGAAATTGTTGAACGGGTCACACCCCACATTCAGAAGAAAGTGACATTCTGGAGGAAACCCATTGAGCCAGGCCTACATGTTGCTATCACCCTACGCTTCCTCGCTACAGGTGATTCCTACAAGAGTCTGCAATATTCGTTCCGGGTAGCCCACAACACCATTAGTCTCATCGTACCAGAGACCTGCAGGGCCATTGTTGCTGCCTTCGGGGATGAGGAACTGCAGGTGCCACAAACACCTGAAGCGTGGCAGGAGGTTGCACGGGGTTTTGAGGAATGGTGGAACTTCCCGCACGTAATTGGAGCTATAGATGGGAAGCACATTAGGCTCCGTAACCCTCCCAAGGGCGGTACGCATTACTTCAACTACAAGAAGTTCTACTCCATGGTATTACTTGCAGTTGCTGATGCTTCATACAAGTTCCTGTACGTCGACGTGGGAGCCATTGGGTCAGAGTCAGACGGTGGTGTATTTGCCCAGACCTGACTGGCAGAAATGCTGTTGCAAGAGGAAGCAAATCTTCCCCAACCGGATGCCCTGCCAGGTCAACCTAATGGATCTCCTGTGCCCTACTTCCTAGTTGGCGATGATGCCTTCCCCCTGAGGAATTACCTTATGAAGCCCTACCCCAAAAGAGGACTTAGCAAGGAGGAACGGATTTACAACTACAGGTTAAGTAGGGCACGCAGGACGGTGGAGAACGCCTTTGGGATTCTGGCAAACAGATTCCGAGTATTCCACACTGCAATATGCTTGAAGCCTGACCATATAGAGCCATTAGTGATGTCCGCATGTGTTCTGCACAATATGATCATAAGAAGAAATGCACGAAGACAAGAAGGAGATCAGGAGCACCCTGTCACACATGCTGTCATCCCTGGTAGCTGGAGGAGTGACCCATCCTTAGGAGCAGCCCTTCCAACCGTGACCGGCAACACTGCAATGAGGGATGCAAAGGAACAGCGTAACTTGCTGAAGGAAACTTTTCATCGGCTGAAGGCTCCGTGCACTGGCAGGAGAACATGATTTAGTTACTCTCATGCATACCTGATTGTTGTAATTACTTAAATGTCTGTTCCTGCCTATATTTTGGACTTATTTAAAATTCAATAATGTATCAATTCAGGATTATTTTGCCCTGTGCATTTGTGTACTTTTGTTTGTTTTAGTTGATTTAATAAAAGATATTGCTCAAATCTATGATATATTACTCTCATCAATACTTGGTAATTGGGAAGAGGATAGAGCGGGACATGACTTTGCAAATTTATGTTTAATCAATATGAAACAAACATACATATAAATAAAAGAAAGAAGATGTAGTTATTTTGCCCTTTTTAATAATTTCTTAACATGGAATCTATTCTGATATGATAATTCTATAATTTTTGAAAGTACCTTCTCTTAACATTGTTTCTATTCTGTTCCTGTATTTATTTTGGACTTATTTAATAATCAATAATGTATCAATTCAGGATTATTTTGCCCTGTGCATTTGTGTACTTCCGTTTATTTTAGTTGATTTAATAAAAGATATTGTTCAAATCCATGATATATTACTCTCATCAATACTTGGTAAATGGGAAGAGGATAGAGTGGGCCATGACATTGCAAATGTATGTTTAATAAATATGAAACAAACATATATATAAATAAAAGAAAGAAGATGTAGTTATTTTGCCCTTTTTAATAATTTCTTAACATGGAATCTATTCTGATATGATAATTCTATCATTTTTGAAAGTACCTTCTCTTAACATTGTTTTTATTCTGAGGTGATAATTCTGTTCTTGAAAGTACCTGCTCTTAGCATTTACATTGTTGATATTCTGATATGAAAATTCTATCTTTTTGAAACTACCTTCTCCCCGATATTTGTGACATTTTATATGACTTGCTAATATTTTGCCTGTTGTCATTTTGCTTCTGTGCACATATGTTACATAAAGTATTTTGAACTTTTTTCAAAGTCAATAATGAAATGTTAGTGTATTCGGGTTCATTTTGCCTTCTTTATTTGTGTACTTGCATTATAGCTACTTCATTGAATACATGATATTTGAGCAGAGGATAGAGCTAGACATGATATTGCAAAATATATTTATTTAATATAAAACAGAAACATACACATACATAAAAGCAAAAGGAAAAACAACAGTATATACATTAACTCTGTAAATTAT
>JANJGK010006523.1:0-27500 GCA_039081455.1 Macrobrachium rosenbergii
ATATATATATATATATATATATATATATATATATATATATATATATATATGTATATGTGTGTGTGTGTGTGTGTGTGTGTGTAGTTTTATCTATAAAGAAAAAGTTTGAATTAGAAAAAAGAAATGTACGATTAAAATATAAATAACAGTAAATTTCATTATATCTTGTAAAGGTAGCATATATACAGTATATAATAAACCTGTGTGTATATATATACATTATACACACACACACACACACACACACACACACACACACACACACACACACACATATATATATATATATATATATATATATATATATATATGTATGTATATATTTGTACTTGCCATTGTTATTTGCAATAGCATATGAAAGCTCTGCGTATTAAAATTCACTTAGAATTAAAACACAGAATGAAAGTCAGGGGGTCGACACACGACTACCCAAATTGAGGGACAGGGAAGTGACCAAAACACCCCTGAACTTTAGCACTAGCTAAATCCTTGCAGTCTTGACGAGACTCTCCACCCTCTCTCTCCTTGCCTATTATCACACCTTTGTCTGCCTTTAATTTCCCATAGGTACTGTCGTTCCAAGTTCACCCGCACACAGGACTGAGGCTGGAAGGCGGGATTATATAAGGGCCAGGCCTAGGATCAAACAGTAAGTTTGTTATCAGCCAGACACAGAGCAGAATCCTTGCCAGATCGGTCTCTGACTACCCTTCCCCTTATGTCCTAGTCAATCTTTGTCTTGCTAACACAGTCCCGCCAAAGTCTCTTGCCTAAATTATAAAGTCTGGCCGACACATTAAGACAACACAACCTGCGAGAATGGTACAGTTGAATTTGGAGTTTGTTACGACGCCCGTTCTTCCACTATAATTTTCAATCTTTCTAATATTCATGCCACTTGGAGTTCTGAGACAATAAGTGAAATAATTAGTGTTTCCAATCAAGTAACATGAGCATCTCATGAAATTTGCTATTCTTAATTAATTCCCTGTCAGCCTTAAGCATTCCCAAAGTGAACTTGTAAGTGTTTTCCTTGCAAACCAAGTGACAGTAAGTTTGTCTTGCAGAATAGGCGTTTTGATGCTGTGTTGCTACCTGTTCGTCCATGGTGTCAATTCCTGATCTCTCGACATGGAAGATTTCTTCAAGATTAATATCTGTAGATTTATATGATCCCCTGGCAAGAGTTCCTGTATATTTACTTAATTTTAGAGGTTCCATACCAAAGTGTGATTAGTTTCAGGTTAAGAGTGATTCTCTAGATAAGAATTTCCATCCTAGATCGTAAATTATTTTGCAACTGGCACTATTTTTGATTTCTGAACTAACGTAAGAGTAGTACCAAGGAACTAGTGAGGAGCTCCTGTGTAATATCCTTCTGATCTGTGAAATTAAATTAAATTCCATTTATATTTTCTGTTAACTTACTTCTTTTTATGTGTGGCCAAGTCAGTCAGATGTGTTTTGAATTGTGATTAGAGTTCGATATACCTACCCCAGCGACGCCTGTAAAATATGTATACACAGCACGCACACGCACAAAGACAAACGCACACACACACACACACACACACACACACACACACACACACACACATATATATATATATATATATATATATATATATATATATATATATATATATATATATATATATATATATATATATATATATATATATATAGCAACCGTCTAACATCAAGCAAAATTATATGGAGATTGAAACTTCACCCTTAAGACATACTGAAAGACTGGAGAGCTGCTGTTTCTCTCACAAGCTTCTGTAAAGGGGAACAAATTCTGTGAAATTATTACGCTCTTTTATAAAAATAGGAGAGGGAGCAATCCATCATTCCAACCGCTCATGAATAAGTGTGAATCCATTAAATCGATTGGAATGGTGCAATTTGTTGATGAGCGACTTGTATGTTGAGAGGGATGATGTGTCTTATCTCAACACCATTCTACGAATTAGAAAAATTACTTTGTAAAACTACTAAAGTATTTCTCATTTTAGGCTCAAAGTAAATTTTTATTTATGCTCTATTTGTGCTTCATATCAATATCATGAACCTTTTCGTATGTAATTCCATCACTTACTATTGTATTCGAGCCTTAACCATTTTCGTGAATTATCTTTTAACTATTTTCTCTTGATATATGATATTGATGATCGGTTCTAAACTATTCTTAATCAAATTTCAGTTTCACATTTTTCATAATCCGGTAAACGAGGAGTAACATATTCCTCCACTGTCTCTCAGAAAAAGTACAAGTTATCAGATAATAGCAATAATATTATCCTAAACACATAGAACTCATGTTATATAGCTCTCTTGTACCTACAGACTAAAATGGTGGTTTCATATTTTCATCTCAAATTTAATCGATCATCGTGAGGAACACACGCAAATGTAATACAAAAGCAGATAATAGTTATTGCAATTCAGTTGTCAAGTAATGCTATATTTCAATAAACAATTCTAAATAATGATAAAATTCTTCCTTTCATTTTCTCATGTCTCGTTATTCGCTACTAAATAACTGATTATTTGCTGTAAATAAGCAACTCAGGGAGGTCATTGTATTTGATAGTTTTTTTTTTTTATAGTAAACTTCTCTCATTTTTGTCCTTCCTGTATCCTTCCCCCTCTGCCGTCAATATCTCGTGCCATTACAGGTTGCTGGGAAGAGCCGCTGCAAGGATTGGAATAAGAACTACCCTGGCGGCGGCCATATTGGTCCCTAAGGCATTCCGGCTTCCCAAGCTCTGCCGCGTGCGCCCGGATTCGTTCGCACATTTGTTTTGGGTCTGATAGGGAGCGGACGTCCATTGTTCTCGCTCGCCCATTCCACAGGTCCGCCAACCCGTGCCCATGTGTGACGGGACTTATTTAAGGATACCCATATACTGGATCGTTCCTTTGGACTCCTACGGTAAGCCTAAGACAACTCGAGTATTTTGGCGGCCTGTTTTTCCTCCTACTAAAATATTTCTCGACTTTTTAACGAACTCCTCCAAGTAAATCCCGTGCTCTACCACGTGTATTTCTCTCTCTCTCTCTCCATTCATCTCAGTAAACCCTCCTTTTGATCCCTAGTCCAGCTTTTTTTCAGCCAAGGACAACATTCGTTTGCATGCTAGTTAATTCAAATTTGCGAGCAGTGCGATATAAGTGAGTTTCGATTGGCTGTGCCATTCGTGGACACGTTGTTAATTAGTGAATCCTTATTATTTCAGTTTCAGGATATTAGAGCTTCAATTCTTGCCAATCCTACAGTCAATTCAACACGTATCTCTTTCAGAGGGATGCCTTTATAGTGAGTGATATCGCGAAATCTCAGCCCGCCCTTTCATTCGTCGTCTGGACCCATTCCTTAATGGGACGAGGAATTTCATCTTTTGCGGCACCGTTAATTACGTGTCTTTATGATCTCTTATTAATCACGTGTGCCCCTAGTTATAATTAATTTATAAACTATTGTTATTAATTGTTAGGTAAATGCAATTAATCGTTAAGTGAGTATAATGACACCTTGCAGTAGCTTGACTAAAGTTTTTTGTATTACTGTAAGCCATTTTATAGCATTCCGCTGCCAAAGCCATGCTGGCGTGTAACACCAATAAAACCAACGTTATTGCTAAAAAAGAGATATCAAATAATTTCAAGGAATAGTCAAAGACTTTATCACTAGTGTTGTCAATACACCCAAGAGTTTAAATTTCTCACTGAATCAGTCTTTCTGATTAGCTGAAGGTTTTAATTTACACGTACCTATTTGACCGCATCCTGATATCCTTGCAAACATGGGAAGACCTTAAAACTAACACGCCTAGGGAATCCTTGGACCGACTTGCGCTATATTATCTCGGGTCTTAAGCGGGACAAAAGTGGGCTAAGCCAGAGAAGTTCAAAGTAACGTCTAGACAAGCTTGCACTCAGAGCGCGAAGGCTAAACCTGCGCGATCATACGAGATTGCAACGTTTCAAGTAAAATTGCTACTGGACGTGCGGCAAGGGGATATTCTTGTGCCTATTGCAGTTCTGGTAATCAAAGGACATGTACACTTTACGTATATATAATGTGTGTGTGTATGTGTGTACCTGTGTAGCTATATAAGCTGACGCAAAGTAAAGCACACGGAATCCAAGAAACCGGCGCATATCCTATTTACAACTTTTCAGGTATATCTAATTGCGTCTTTTTTGGATAATCTCTTTCTCCTTCTGATCCTTTCGCTGGTCTTATCGAGGTTTTCATTTGTATTTCATAGCATGGAGCAAAACTGATATTTTTTCTCGGGTGACTAAAAAAAAAAAAAAAAAGAACTTGTGTGATTGTACATTGCGAATATTTGATTAAATGACACTTGCACGCATAAACATATTCACACACCAACAGATACAGAATTATATGTGACACTGTATATTTCAACTGAAAGTTAGAAGAGAGAGAGAGAGAGAGAGAGAGAGAGAGAGAGAGAGAGAGAGAGAGAGAGAGAGAGAGAAATGTCTAAGGTCGTTCCCTCCTTATGAGAGAGGGAGAGAGATAAAGAACAAGAGAAGGAGAATTACCTGCTTTTGGTAAAATCATATGCCACATATCATAGTAAACGGGAGGAGGAGGATATTGGACTTTTTGTTACCAAACTAGATGAGGTGATCATGCGTGCGTGTTACTGATAAGATCACGACATCGTGGAATACGGAAGTTTGTGAAATAAAGTAGTAAGAAAATAAACAATAACATTAATTAACAAACTTTCAACATGCCCGAGTTACACGTAGGACCAAAGGTATTCTTTAATTCCTTTCACAGGGAACATTAGACATCTCAACTCATGGTAGCTGTTTCTCAGATCTACCTTTTGCAACACTTTTTTTCTGCTTTAAGAGTAATTTCTTGCTGATCATGAGATGAGTAAAGGGAATAGTAAAAAGCTTGCGACAGATATGTTCATTTCCATTTCATTCAATACTTATCTGGTGATAAGTTATTGTGTAAGAGTAATATAGAAGTATTTACGAAACTTTAAGAAAAATGCTACACTCTTCAAGATTTAATAATATAATACTGAAGACCATTAAGATTAAAAAGCACTTTGTTATCCAGACAAGTGTTTATGCTTCCGTGTAAATACAAATAATCCCAAGATCTCAGCTTCGAATGGCCATGATATGCTTAGCATGTATTCTTGCCATCAAAACTTCCAAATTCGGATAAAATCCATTTAATGTATCCATATACTGTAAACAAATAACTAACATCACAATATCGTAATGTGGTCTGAATTGCTGCCCTTTTCTGCTATTCCAAGTTCGCTTCTACTGTGGTAATAAATAACCTAGTGGTTCCAGGGACATGTCTTTGGACCAGATATTTATAAATCAAATCAAATCAATCAAAGTTTGTGTATATAGAATGTGCAAGTTATTTGTGACCAATGCACCTGATTCTTCAAAATATCAGTAATACTGATTTTTGTTGTATTTCTTACTACTAATTTATCAAGTATGTTATGTTCTTCGTATTTTCGTGTGCAAGGTTCTGCAATATTTAAACACGGAACTCATGAACTACAGAAAATCTGTTACACACAGGATGAAAATAAATGCACACTCTTTGTGTCTTTACAGTTGTATTATATATGTTGTTAATCATTACAATGCTTAATACAACAATAAATTGATATGGGAGTGAAGATCTTTTCTATTTTGGCGTCTATTTACAGGTGGAATCAATTTATCTTTCAAACAGAATTTGAAAGAAACAAGAATCAGGGTCTTTTGATACGAGAAGGGAATGTGAGATCAAAGTTATTAGATTCTCTCTTATACAGAATATAACTAAATGAAAAGCCTAACATATACCACTATTGAAGACAGAGTTGTATTAGGTCAATTATATGCCGATAAGAAAGAAAGAAAGAAAGAAAGAAAGAAAAAAGAAATATATATATATAACAAAAAGGAAGCGTTCATAGGCAGATTTCATAGTGACTCTGCGGATGACATGGCTTCCTTATCTTCTTTCATTCCAGGCCTACAAGATTAACTGAAGTTTGGTTTTGGTTTATTGATGACTTTATTGACCGAATTGTATTGAGTTGGTGTTATTTTGAGACACCGTGGGGATTTTAGAAAAGTTTGACTGTCATTCAGTGGTTGGAAAGTTCGCCGAAACCCGTTAGATTAGTTAGTCAGAGTCCAGAGATCCACACCAGATAAACTCCTATTTCCTTCAATATCTTACCATATTCAATGAAAGATTTTCACCTTACCTTAAGCTACATCCAGCCTATTAGTATCCCAACTTCTTCAATAGAACAAGATTACATTTATAATAAATTCACAATCTTACCAATTTGTATCAAAGATTTCTTCCCTGTATGTTTCTAAAACTTGTGTGCGTGTGTTTTTATTTATTATTATTTGTTTTTTTTCATTTTAGATTTGCACCCTAACTTATGTTAGAAACCAGAATATGTCTAACCTAACATTTTCATTTTGGCATATACAATAAGCCAGTCAATCGCTTTTCTTATCAAGGGTTTACACCCTGTGTCTTGATGCAACCCATACCATTTCATTATACAGAGGTAAAATCAAAATTAATAAACAAACAAGTAAAACCTGCAACGAAGTTTCTTCGGTGCAATCGAGTTTTCAGTTCAGCAGTTACAGCGTATAATCAAGGCCACCGAAAATAGATCTATCTTTCGGTGGCCTCGGTATAATGCTGTATGAGCCTCGGCCCATGAAACTTTAACCACAGCCCAATCTTAAGGACAGGCCACACCGGGCTGTGGTTAAAGTTTCATGGGCCGCGGTTCATACAGTATTATACAGAGATCACTGAAAGACATGTCTTTTCGGTGGCCTTGATTATGCGCTGTACAGAAAACTTGATTGCGCTGAAGAAACTTCGGCGCATGTTTTATTGTTGTAATGTATTTCGACTCTTGCATAATTGATAGACATAAAAAAAACGTAATTGAATTCATCACTTATAAATGCTCTCTCATCACCGTGTTATTGGACTTCATATTCAAGTACATGGTAATGACAGGTCTTAAACTGTTCCCTTTCTTTTTCTTATCTTGGCAATGTATTTTAACAACTTTTTTACTGTAGTGACTATTTATATTATAATTGGTATTCTTCGTAAACCAAGGATATCGTAACGGTTTTGATAGTTATTATAAAACTATGTATGGGAAATTATCTTATGTATGTACAGTACAGAAGTATATATATATATATATATATATATATATATATATATATATATATATATATATATAATTATTTTTTCAGCACCTGATTTCTCTGCAGAAATATGCAATACTACTTCAAAAGTTTCGATGCTTGGTTATTATTATTATTATTATTATTATTATTATTATTATTATTATTATTATTATTATTATTATTATAAAATTTTAGCACCGGGAATAAGTTTTCAATTTTTTTTAGCTTTGAGGGTCTAAACCCGGGGTAATAACTTCCTTTTGCGCTTTTGTGAAAATTGTATCAATCTAAGACTTATTCAGGTCTCATACGCACGTACAGAGAGAGAGAGAGAGAGAGAGAGAGAGAGAGAGAGAGAGAGAGAGAGAGAGAGAGAGAGAGGAATTAGACTGGTTAGAGAAAGGATGTTTACAACCTCCACTTTAGACAGGAAAGGTAACATTCCTCCATTAGATGCTAATCAGGAAAAGGAAAATGTCGGATACTTTAGTAGTAAATGAGATGAAAATATAATGGGAAAGTAAGTAGATTAATAAGGAAAAATGAATATCAACAAATAGATTGGAAGGTTAAAAGAAGTAGTTTTTTCTACGAAGTCAATGTAGTTGCTTTATGTTCTAAAGCCTATATATAAATAATAATACATTGCTGTGTGGATTCAGAACTATAAGACCTAATTCTATCCTTATTTGGATTTTCCCTAAATCAAATAACACGTAGGCTACTCAGTAATACAGTATTTACTAGAATAAATGTATGAAAATATTTGTAAACTTTCTTGGAACTAATAATTACATGACAAGTGAGTTTTTGAAATATACTGTCGATTCTCTTGCTGAGTATTTTTTATCAATATTTTCTTAAGTAGTGACTCCACCACCCCATACAAAGAAGGGTTTGATGTTCCTGTCACGGAATTAACTTGAAATAATGTTAATCTATTGCCCCAAATCGTAATAGGTTATCTAGATTTTCTTATTGCACTTGACAGAACACTTGAGGAAACATAGTCAGTTCACAAAAATTAAATCGAAAATAACCTTGAATGAAAATAGGTGGCACATCTCTCGCATTTTTAGTAAACTTATTTAATAAGACGCTAAGAAGCAGAGGAAAGCATTGGATCGCCATCACCTCTGGCGGGGAGTAATTTTTAATCGTGTATAGTCTGCGGGCTAAAACTTTACCTGAGCTCCGCAGCTTAAATCATATGCCAAAATCTAATTAGGCTAAGAGCATTATATATAGACTCTCTCTCTCTCTCTCTCTCTCTCTCTCTCTCTCTCTCTCTCTCTCTCTCTCTCTATAACCTTTCCGTTTTTTATAAGGATATGTAGTCAGTTGTCTGATGCATAAATGTTAATTTTTTTCAGCGAGTAACGACTTTAGATTATTTTTAAATTTGTATTAGTCTGTCTTTTTCTTCCATAAACATGAACTTATCTATTCATTTTTGGGTTATTCAACTTTCTTGACTTATTTTATGTGGGACGAGTCACGCGAAAATATAAAATAACTGCATGGGAAAATCGGCAGGATGGTGGGTATGGAATACAGTGCGCCTTTATTTGTACGACCCAAATGGATCAGAATTGTTTCCTTATAAGATATTTCCAACTAAAACTGCATTAACTGCAAGAGTAATAGAGGGAAAGTAACACTAGTTTCACAAATAAGAATAATGATAGTAATTAAAATCTAGACTTTCAAAAGAAGTAGAGAAAAGGAAAAGGGAAGTGAACTATTTGGCAAAATAGGGTAAGGAAGCATATGTGTGCTTTTAAGAAAGGATTTTCCTAGTTTCTGATGTATACAATTGAAAATAATATGCTTGCAATCAAACATTCAGACAGACAAGAAAGCTGAAACAATCGTTTTTACATCATCATTGGGTAATAGCAACTAGTTTGTTGATTTGTGAGCTCTGTCGGTTATTCAAGGATAAATTTCACTCACGACTAATAATAATACTATTTAGTCCATTACATGATTTCCAATAAGGGGGCTAAATTTTGAGTTCGTTGCCCCCCGCCCCCCGTTTAGCTTACTTATTTGTTATCAAACTATAGGAAAACATGTCTACTATCCATTCCGCCTGTTTCCAGGTCTGCAGTTACCCTGAAATATGTCTAATTTCATGATTTTTACACCTACCCTATACACATACTTTTCTCCTGATTTAAAGATAATTTTTGGGTGGTACAGTGCCCATGACTAATATTTGAATGATTTCACTATTATTGTGAAGGTTTTTAAATTTTCTACAAATCTTCGTTATTAAATTTTGAATTTGGCAAAAATAATTTCTTTAATAATTATTGACGCAATTTATGTTAACATCAGTATTATTTTTTTTATCTTAATTTTACTTTTTTCAAAGCTTTTCTCGAAAATATTGATATCTGATAACCGTGTATTATTCAAAATTATAAGATTTTTCAAATGTAATTAACAATGTTTTAATTCTAATAGTTTTGGCATGGAAACAATATAAAATATAGTAATAATGTTACACAATTTTTGGTTTTATTAGTTTTACTTTCTCCAAACTTTCTACACACGCAAGTAGGTATACTAGGAATATTTTTATAAGATTTTAACTGGAAAGGTTCATTCCATTATTGACCGTAAAAAGGGCTATGGGTGCTTAAAAGGTTTTATCTTATAATTCTTTTCCTTTCTCTTTGTAGGCAGTAAGTCTTCTGGTGATGGTGAAGAATCCACAGTAAATGCAGAGTATTGTAAAAGCTAGTAGAATATGCATGATTAGAATGGCTTCTTTTGATATGCATCCTCCAGTAATTATTCCTACTAATTCTCAAGTAGACTTTTCAAAGTGTCTTTGTCATAAAGAGGGTACAACTGGTAAATTGACTCCGTTCTCCATAGTCAGCTGGCATACGTTCTACAATGCAGCCAGGGGAAGAAATGATGAAATGGCTGAAGGACACATTGGACAATGGACCATTAGGCTTTACCATCAGGCCTGCTATTAGGCCCACACAAATCGAGATCAAATTGCAAGGCTCAAAAGACAAAGGAATGAGAACCTGCTGACAATGAAGACCTACAACCATTCAAACGACACCACCGTTCGAAGGCCAGCTCCCTGTCCAAACTCTGTGTGATCTGTCAGACTGGAAAGTATGATAAAGATCAAAAAGAACATTCTGCCCCTAGTTCAGTGCATGACTTTCGAACTGGAAATAGAATCCTTCAGGCTGCAAGATTGCGAGAAGATGACCGTATAGTGCGTGAACTTTCTGACAGTGATCCAATTACATTTGAAGTGTGCTACCATCATAGTTGCCATGTTTTGTACACCAAGAAGAGATCATTGGATGGTCTTAAAAAATATGAAGTACCAAAGGCAAAGGATCCGTATGAAGAAGCATACACCTCAGTTGTAAAAGATTTCAAAAGAGACGTGCTTAGTGGGCACAAAACAATTTCAATGAGCATTCTTTCAGAACATTTCAATACTCACCTAGCAGCATATGGCAAAGAAGCCCCAAATTACAAATCGTACAATCTCAAGACCTGCTTGCTTAAAACCTTTGGAAAACAACTTTCATTTTGGCAACATGGCAAAAAGAATGAATCAGAGATTTTTTTTATATCATAAATTCCTAAAGGGCAAATTGTTGAAGCAGGTTTGCGACTTGCTGATACCATAAGGCCTGACTTTGACTCTGAGTATTCTGAAAATTAAACCAAAACGGGCCCTAATCCTATTACCAGGGCAGATCTCTACCATGTGGCAAAGCATCTTAGAAAAATCTAATGACAGATGTTTCTTCAGTTGATGTGACCTTAATAAAGCTCATTTGCCACAACAAGTTTACAACTTCCTTGTTTGGATGGTGTCTCCAGACGAGTTTGGCAGGGATGAAATGGAGACTGTGGAACCAGATTTACACAGAAGAGTCATGGCTGTTGGACAGGATCTCATAATTATACAATGTGTCCAAAGGGAGAGTCAAAACACCAAAACATGTCTCATTAAGCGTGACATAAAAAATCTGACTGGACGCTCCCAGCTTGTGATCATTTTAAACAGATTTGGACACACAATTTCTTACAATGAGTTGCATGAGTTAGAATCTGCTTTGGGCCATAAACAGATAAAAGAAAGAGAAAGGCGGGGGTATTATTGCCAAGTAATATCCTGCCAAATGTGTTCACAACTTTCTGCTGGGACAATAATGACCTCAGTGAGCAAACTTTCAGTGGCAGTAACACAACTCACTCTACAAATGGCATCCTCATACAACACAGAGTCCACGCTTTTGAACCTCCACCAGATCCATCAGGTGACAGTGACTTATTAGCCTATATTTTTCACAGGTACTGACAGTACTAGTGCTTTCTGTGGCAAGGGAAAGGCGGCAGGTCTGGCTTTGACTGAAAAAGATCAAGACTCTAGAAAGCCTTCACAAATGCTTGGAGATTCTTTTGAAGAGAGTCCAGAACTCTTCAGTCAGTATGAACAATTCACTGTGAAGCTCTATGGCATTGACCATGTGGAGAGCGTCAATGAAGCTGGGTATTTTCTCTTTTGTGTAAAGAGTCACCAGTCACATCAACTTCCACCATCTCAGAATGCCCTGAAGCAACACAAAAAACGAGCCAGCTACCAAGCAGCATTGTGGAAATGAGCTCATAAACCTGAACCTGGTGAACCAAGTCCAAGTGGTCATGGCTGGACTGTGGCTAATGATTCTTTATCCATTTACTGGACAGACAAAGGACCAGCTCCAAAAGTACTGATGGAACATACCCTCGGTGGTTGTAAAACACCCTGCATGACTAAATGTTGCAGTTGCAGGGGCTTGAACCTGCCCTGTACTGATGCATGCCAATGCACTGGGGAATGCGCAACGAATTCAGAATTTTGGGGTCTCAGGTGATAGACTAATTGGGTTAGAAGGTGGACTTCAATATCCTTACTTTTTTTATTTTCTGGAAAAGGAAACTGTTGAGTTGGCTTTGTCTGATCGTCCGCACTTCTGTCCGCCCATAGATCTTAAAAGCTACTGAGACCAGAAGGTTGCAAATTGGTGTGTTGATCATCCACCCTCCAATCATCAAACACCAAATTACAGCCCTCTAGCCTCAGTAGTTTTTATTTTATCTAAAGTTAAAGTTAACCATGATCGTGCGTCTGGCACCACTATAGGTGCCACCAACGCAGGCCATCAGCGAGCAGTGGCTGAAAGTTTCATGAGCCGCGGCTGAGAGTTTCACGGGCTGTGGCTGAGAGTTTCATGGGCCGTGGCTGAAAGTTTCTGTACGCTCTACAGAAAACTTCAGGGCATTTTTTACTTTTTTATGTTATTGGAGTAACTGTTCTGCTACTTGTGGACTAACGACGGATGACGATTATTTTCACTATTGTTCTCAAACCCGGGGTAACGCCAAACAATAAGACCATTAGCTGGAGGAAGAGGATTTTTTCCAAAGCTTTGCAGTCGATTTCTCTTGCTGAAAGTATATTCCATATTACTTGACTCACATAATTTATGTATATCCGCACATATAGTACATATACACATAAGAAGGCATGCATACGTATGTATATAATATATATATATATATATATATATATATATATATATATATATATATATATATATATATATATATATATATATATATATATATATATATATATATATATATATATATATATATATATATATATATATATATATATATTACATGTAATTTCACATCTTAGTCATATATTTCGTATCTAATATAAAGTTTATAGTTTTCTAACAGACTGCTCAGTAAGCCCAGTTGACTTATATTTTCACAAAATCCAAGGCGGATGTTAGGGCTCTAATATCAAGGAAAATATCACCAACAAATTAACTTCATTACAATTTTCACCTCGTCAGCCAAGAAAATAAAGTACAGCAGTGTAAATGGCAGCAATGAAATAAAAGTTACGCTTAATGAATAATAATAATAATAATAATAATAATAATAATAATAATAATAATAATAATAATAATAATAATAATAATAATAATAATAATAATAATAAAAGAAAACTATGTATTCATAAGATTTTTTGTAACTAGTGTGTAGCATTTATATTCAACAGTTAAGAAGTTGTGCATTTAGACCTGCCTTCATCCAGAAAGGGCCCAGACTCTATTATCAAAGAATGCAAAATACCTTGGTTGGAACTTCTTAATGCCCCTGGGGTCGGGACTTATCATCTCGACGCTCTCTTATATTAATAGAATTTTTGAAGATATGATGAATAATGATAACTAACTATACCCTAGCGACCAGCTCAAATATTTTAGTGGCCCATCCTTGGGGTGCAACCCTAGGATTTGGGACCACTGCTTTAATCAATGAATTAACCAACGAATCACTCACCTCTCCCCTTGTCCTTTCTCAATCCAGGCAGGGAATTGCATCGCGCCTTCCTCCCCTTCTGCTTCTTCTTCCATCTTGCCAGTCCCTCGAATGAGAAGTGTTCCTCCAGAGCTCTATCGATTTCCTTCCCTTTCATCGAACGTCTCGCGAGTTTACTGCTGTGACATTACGCAATAATAACTGTCATTGCGTTTATGGTCTCTGGTGTTAAATGAGCGCTTTACTTAGATAATATTTCAGCACAGGAAGGGGAATGGATGTTAATTGATCACACACTATATCAAGTGAAATTATATTTCCAAGCGTTAAAGGGTTGCAATTATGGAATTGCTTGCGTTTAGAAGCAATTAGTCTGATGGGGGTTGTGTGTTATTTTAGTCTCTAAAGCTGAAAATAATCAGTTTTTTTGGAATGACTAGTTTTTTTTTTTAATCAGATCTTAAAGCTGGAGCCATTAGAGCAGTCCATCAATTAATCATACAAAGCTTGGAATATATTAGCAAAATAAATTAGTTTTTGAAGGACTTGGCATTTCATTATAACCTGGTAATTGAATTGAAAAATGTTGTAATTATTAGTGCCTCTCTTTTCTAATACAACACGACCGTGGTATACTTATGAAGGTTAATATCAATAAAAAAGGGGATAATCTCATTGTAAAAGGAACCCTTTACGACGAAGATGTGTCAGAATTGAAATCATAAATACTCATAGCGTCTTTATTATTTTGAATTAAATATCGTCAGTAATACATATATAACAGGATCTTATCGCTATTTTGAGGCAGAAAAATTTTTTTTTTCTTTATCATAGAGAAGCACACAAGAACATGAATATCTACAAAAGTGTTATTTTGCACAAATCCTAATTAATTTAAGGGTGCTTTCTATTTTAGTGGCCCAGGGAAGCGCACGAAGATCAACTTTTTCAACGTAATTTTTTTGCTAGTCAATAATTACCTAAGAACTGGGCATAAATATTGCATAAGAAATCTCCAATACTTTTTGGCGAAATGAAAAGTTTTGTGCAGACTTTGGTCATCCATGACCACCGTTGAGAAGGCATGCACTGATTCAAAACTGCGGTAAAATCTGGCAAGGTGTTCCCTTTTGCTCTAAGGGCAAATTGATTTAGATTTCATTGGTTGTTCTTTGATGACCAGAGTTGCAATGGTCCCCAGTTATTTTCCTCTTATACCATTATGATAATAATAATAATAATAATAATAATAATAATAATAATAATAATAATAATAATAATAATAATAATAATAATAATAATAATAAACATCTATACCTATATATCACTTATTAGTATGTGTAACCATTATTGGCTATGGATAATAACTTCACTTCCAGTCTCAATAATGGTCTCTATATGAATATGCAGAATAAAAGTACCCAGGTCGGGGGAATTGAACTCCGGCCCATCGAGTGAAAGTCCGCAGCTCTACCGACTCATCCAACGAAGAGACCGCTAATAATAGTGCGAGAGTTAACAAGCACTATCAAAGACCACAAAAACCCTCAAAGGGTTTAAATCTATTCTAAAAGGTTTTCTTCCCTCTAACAGTTACTGCTAGTTACAAGGCTCACTAATGGCAAAATTTTCGCATAATTGCACAGACAACATCTTGTGCAATCAGACGAAGAAACAGGCAGACAATCAAACGAACTGAGGCAAAATATAACCTCCTTGTTGGAGGTAAGTTAAATTAAAAAAGAAAACTATTAATAAATTTCGAAATACCTGCAGCGAGTGAGCAAAGCTTTCATCTTCCCCGACGACGGAGCAATGAAGACGGATTGGACTCTGAATTGGTAACAATTGCTGGAGAGAAATATTGCAGGGCAGCTGTCTGGCGTTTGTTCTCTTTGATCGGCCTTCGAGCAATGAAAGGTTGCGAGGGGTTATGACTCCCCCGTGACCTACCAGACGAAAATGGCTTAATATTATGCTATTATGAATAAAGAATGTTTTCTTTCTTTATAAATGATCTGGAGTTATATTAGAAGAGCGAATTGCGGTAACATAAGAAACGGTCGAGATCGTGTATCCTGTCCTAAACATAGATCCCATGATATACAGTATATGTATATGTGTATATGTATATATATATATATATATATATATATATATATATATATATATATATATATATATATATATATATATATATATATATAAATGCGTGTGTGTGTGTAAAGAAAGATTGTTTTTAAAAGCGAATTATTGTTGTTATAAATGTAAAATTCTTTCTTCTACTTATATTTGATTTCATTTCATTAAAAGACCTGAAGCTGATGATAAGATTATATGGGATTACTTCAATTGAAATGGATGTATTTTCTTACAATTTGATATATTCCGTTTTTGACAGTTCTAAGCACCATTCATTTTGAACAGTTATTTATAAGTAGGGCACTGAGTTGGCAGAGTCGGTAAAGTTCTCGGCTAGCACTCTGCTAAGCCCGAGTTCGAGTCTCCGGCCGGCCAATGAAGAATTAGAGGAATTTATTTCTGGCGATAGAAATTCATTTCTCGCTATAATGTGGTTCTGATTTCACAATAAGCTGTAGGTCCCGTTGCTAGGTACCCAATTTGTTCTTAGCCACGTAAAATAAGTCTAATCCTTCGGGCCAGCCATAGGAGAGCAGTGGTCTGGTTAAACTGAGTGCTCATAATTGTTGTTCTGCCACGTTTTGTGTCTGGCACCTTGTACATGTAATTTTTAATTACTATTGCTATATACTGAACCTTGGTTATCTATTTTTTTTAACTGTGTGGATTCTTATTAGTTTTTTTTCTGGAGTATGTGTCTCCTTTGAATTTTCTTTTTATTCCTTGTTATTTTTCATCTTTTATTGGTTACTTTAAAGCTAATGAGATTTACTCTTGTAAGCATTTTCACCATTTATGTGTTCATTTTCCGGCAGATCATTTCTTTAACTTGAACTTTACGATTTTTTGGCTTGTGTCTTTATACATCTGTAAACGTTATAATGTGATTTTTTCTCCATTGCTTATCCTTTTTTTTTTTTTTAGTGTTTTTCACATTTCTATATGTGCTAGAATTGTACACCTCAGGGAATTATTGTAAACACTAGTTTGTGGTTCCGATTGTCTGTTAGAACGTTTATTTTAGTTGCTAATTCCTTACATCTTACTGTTCATTAAACTCTATTCCCTTTTTCTTGTTAACTTTTATTATAGAGATTTTATTGCTAGTTTTAATATGAGTTTTGTGGTATGAAGGGAAAAAACTAAAATAACACATATATAAATAGATAGATATATAGATGGGCATAGCAAAATAAGCTGAAGATAGATGTTGGGTGGCTATTGAGTGGATGACCTACCAAATTTCTGGAACAGTCAACTCTCTCTCTCTCTCTCTCTCTCTCTCTCTCTCTCTCTCTCTCTCTCTCTCTCTCTCTCTCTCTCTCTCTCTCTCAGACATCGTAATTCAGTCAAATGAAGCACAAATTTCACTAATTCAATTATACAATTAAGAATAGATTACCTTCCTCCAATAATTCCCGGTAAAAAAATGTCTTGTGGACAAAAATCTAAATTTTTTTGTCTGTAAGCTCTCAAGGGGACGCGGTGGAATATCAAAAGTCAATGGAGAGCAAAAGGACGACACTCTTTACTCAGGGAAGAAGTTGTGACGAAGGGAAAAGAAAGGGGGAACACTGTACAGCTTAGAACTTTTTTGTTTAGTTATTCCTCATCCTTCCAGAATTCTTTTGTTTTGTACGTAGTTCATTTCTTCTTTTTTTATTTCTTCTCTTCCTTTGCTTACGTTTATTTTCGAGCATGGATAACAACTGGTCAAAAAAAAAAAATCAGTGTAAATGACATCAGATTACAGTCAATTTCATTGAAATACTTTTCTTAGTATCTAGTGCAGTGTTTCCAAACCTGGGGTGCTTAACTCAATTATAGGGGATGCTGAGAAGCAATACATACATGGCGATAAAATATCAAGCCAGTGCTTGCAGAAAATATTGTTTTTCACCTCTCACGCCTAGAGACCACCATGACACAACAATTTCCCATAGCTCATAATTTCCAGAATGGATACAACAGCCCTTTTTGGTAGGTATGGATGATGATGATAATGATAACCTAAAAGAGGAGCTAATTGATCTGCAGGTGAACCAGGGCTGTCAGACAAAATTCTGCACACTACCACTGTCAGGTTTCTGGTGTGATCAGTTGGTAGCTTACCCTGGACTAGCAAGAACAGCATTGGAAATCATTATCCCATCTCCAACTACCTACCTCTGTGAAAAGGCATTCTCCACCATGCTCCAAACCAAAACAACTGCCCGGAACCGCCTTCGAATTGGGTTGCTCTATGATATGAGGGTGACTTTGACCAACACGAAGCCTCGAATTGAGAAACTAGTTGCTTATAAGAAAAAACAACTAAAATCACATTGATATATGTATGACTGATCACCCACCAGTGTATATTTGAGTTTGTCCACGGTGTTTTCTTTTTTGTTCTATGAGCAATAGTGGTATTTTGTTTTAGTTTTAAGAAATCAACAAAATAAAACCTAATGATGAAGCAGTACAATTCACTTTCTTTTATCCTAGTGATAATATATTAGATAGGGGGTGCTGGACTGGCTTGACCTGATTACACGGGGTGCTAGTGTCAGAAAAAGTTGGGAAACACTGATTCTAGTGTATCCATATCACTAAAAATGACAGTAATAAGAGACGTTGGCCCCGCAATGGATGACGGAGAGTCTAAATGTGGAAGTCATTACAGGTGCAAAATCGTTATTATACATAGAAAAGAAGGTTTATGGAAGCGCCTTATATATTATTAAGTAAAAGTATCGTCTATTTTTATCTTCATTGTATTTGTATAAGAGGAAATTTGCTTTCTGTGGAACAATTACTCCACGTAAAATGGACTATATGTTTAACGATCATAAAATCGTGAGCAAGAAAATACAAGAGAATAAAATGTGCCTGATGTAAGTATGATCCATTTGCAAATTTACTTAAATAAAAGTGTCATTCATGATGGAACAAACGTACTACAATGTTTTATTGTGAAATGTACATAAAAAACCAATCCTCTTCATTTTCCTCCCTCTCATCATCATCGTCATCACTCATTGTCACCTTCATTTCGATGGATGATTTAGTCAGATTTTATTATTAGTGGGTTACACACACACACACACACACACACACACACACACACACACACACACACACACACACACACACACAAATGCGTATTTTAGCTTGTCCCCTTTAGTCCAGGTTTCCATCTGTGTTCCTTTGCCATGATATCCTTGGTTTCTTAATTACTTTTTTCTTATACTTCCATGTCTCCCTTTCCCTCCCAATAAAACGATGCTTTTGTGGCGTCGGATAGTAACAAATATACTTTACGTCGAAAATGACATAGATGAACTGAGATGTATAACTGAAAATTAAGCACCACGCCAATATAACGTTAACGATGCAGGAAGTCAGTTCCACAAGCTATTGATCAGAAGAGAAATATTACTGATAATAACTTGATTCTCAATGTGAGCGTCTAAGCCAGTACTGCAAAACAGATTTATTAACTACATCGACCCATTGTGGCTCTTGCCTCCGCTGATTCATAATATTGATATTACGGGTTGGATTCTGCGTCTACAAAGGAAAACAATAAACGTTCAATCTAGCCACCAGTGCATTGTCAGCATGTCCAAAGTTTAATAAACTTTTTACTTTCAAAACAAAAGGATTTTTGTGGACTGTTTTACGGAAAAGAGTGAAAAAATATATGATGAATTTTTATGGTGTCCCAATAACGCACTAACTTTAACAGAAATAGGTCAAACGCCACCAAGGGATTTCCGTAGTTTTAAATCACGTATTTTAGATACGTTCACGAATTATCAACAGTTATTGTTCCACATTTAAATTGTTTTGGCTGACAGCCTCGTTGGAAGTCAGTGTGACTGCTGACTAAACAACCAGACTAGATACTTGGGTACAGCTGAGATCAACTCTGATGGTTTCCATTAAAATGGAATTTTGTTTACTGAGGAAAGTCATTGTAATTGCACTGGGCGCATTTGCCAGCAAGTGCTACACCACCTTTAGGATGAAGTTTAAGGTTAAAGTTGAAGTTGCATATACCTACTTTGACAGGTTTTTGTTAACTCCATCAGCTACACTAAGAGGATTATCGAGATCTGTGAAAACAATCAATTCGACAAAATGGAGGGATTACCAGTGAATTCAATTACCGTTGCTTAGAAAATGGATGTTTCTTTTATACTGACAATTGGTACACACACATTTGCACTTCATTTATTTATTTTTTTTATTCAAGCGGAACATCACCAATACTTGTGAAGTGATTCGCAGAGAGATGGGCTTGGAGCTATAGAGAATCAGAAAATCGCCCCCCCCCCCTTTTTTGAGCATCTCACAGACCTACAAGTTAGATAATCTCATTTCAAGATATCTGTGTTGATGACATTCACTTTGACGTTTATGAGCCAGTGCTGAAACCTAGTGTAATAAAACATATATCCAGTTTGAAGCTGTGACGGTTAGTGTTACTGAGTCTACTTGATTGTGGCACATGTGACATCATAATGTCGACTTCCACTTACTTCACGTTTTCGTATTGAATATGGCATCAATAATTAGTAGCTTGTCAGTTCCTCAAAGTGCATAAAATTTTACTGCTTTACCACTCCACCAAAGTCCACTGAATGTTACCCTGAATTGAACATTCAGAAGACACTGCAAAGATGTTTGTTTGTCTTTGAATATAGTTACTAAACGCCTTGTGAATATAATAGCAAATGGTGCTGTCTTTTATTTTACTTTGCTTAAATAATTGCGATGTTATTTTGTTACCACTATTATCTGTTGTTTTTGTTAGAGTGTAATATGAAAATAAAAGAGAACAGGGTTTTTCACAAAAAAAATCTTAATTTGCTATGGTTGCAGCCCGGTTTTGTTCCATGGGGTAAAATGCAATGTCATGATTCATATATTTAGATATATTATTCTGTGGCTTTCATGCCCGGATTTTGTATTGGCTATTAGAGTAACATAAATTCTATTTTGAATATCGATTCGGCCTTTAACTTCATTTCTATTTCAGTAAAAAAAAAATCTGATAAAGAAAGAGGGTCAAATGAAGGTGCAACGATAATAATAGAACACACATTGATTTCAACTTTATTTCAGAAATGACCGGGCAGTTATTTTTTAGATGGCCAATTTTATCTTCGATTTATCATCAGTAACAAATGCATGATATTAATGTCGGAGAGATACACTGACTTTGCATTCGTATCAACAATAATGCAAGTTCATTCGCTGCCATAAATATTGTGTAAAGTCAAGTTCCTTTTAGGTTTGTTTCCTATATCTAAAGTTTAAGAAAATTTCTCATGAAAATTTCTGTATATATCGCATTTGGATTATGGATTTTTTTTTGACTATTTTAATCTTAAATCCTTTATGATTTGCACTTCTATTTGGTGTACAGCGTTGGGCCATTTTATTTTACTGCATATATCTTTGAACCTGTATGTTTTGCTCTGATCTGCATTTATTCATGCATTTTTATGCCAGTAGAGTCTATGTCATACTCAATATTTTAGCACATTTTGTATATTTCGTTCTGGATATGTTCCTGAATCTTTTCGCGCTTTTAAAATGTGGATTTTTATGTTTCATTCTTCTCATCCATATGGTGTTTTGCGAATTGTTCCTTGATGAATTATTCTCTTTTGCGTTTGTTGCTTAAATTATCTATGTTATAATATCAATATATATATATATATATATATATATATATATATATATATATATATATATATATATATATATATATATATATATATATATATATATATATATATATATATATATATATATATATATATATATATATACACACACTTTCATATAGCAGACCAACCCAGTGCTGCCAGGGAAACCTCTGAATGACAACCGATAAACTCTCTCTCTTTCTCTCTCTCTCTCTCCAATTCTCCCTCACTCTTTCCCTCTTTCTCCTCCCTAACACCTCCTCTACTCTCTCTCTCTCTCTCTCTCTCTCTCTCCCCCCTTTTCCTGTTAAGATAGTTGCTTCAATTACATTGCCAGCATTGTTGACATTTTATATTTCACCCCATCCCTATTGGGACTGAACTTGGACTTAAGGGACATCGGGAGTCTCACTACTCATCTCAGCAATCTCGCAAAGTAAGGATTAGACACTAATATCTGTCATTTTTAACATTTTCTTTTTCACCCCTTCTCACCCCGCCCCCATTTCTATCGGGCTGAATTTGGACTTGAAGGACATTGGAAGTGCCACTATTCATCTCAGCGACCTCAAAAACTATGGATTAGACATTAATATATGTTGCTTTCGGTTATTTTTACATGTAACACCATTCCACCCACAACCCCACCCCCTTTGGTGCCAGTGATGTCTTACCCCCACAGTATTATTTCACAGATAGTGAGTCATATGTATACTAAGTTTGGTTGAAATTGCCCAATTGACTTCAGAGTTATGCAGGAACATACACACACACACACACACACACACACATTCAAACATACATACATACACACATCCATTTGTATATATATGTGTATATATATATATATATATATATATATATATATATATATATATATATATATATATATATATATATATATATATATATATATATATATATATATATATATATATATATTTCATTTGTAAATTCAAATCCCAATAAAGCAGCGTCCAAAGGACTTAGAGATAACGCCAAACCATTTGTATGAAGTAATGGAAGATGTATTTTTACGTAAGAGGAACTTAAGACCTACGATTTCCCTGAAGAGATAAAAATATTACGGTATAAACGTACAGCAGAAAATGAGTGGAAATAGTATCCCACTGAGAGCAAATTCCATACGCCTTCTCTTCTGCAAAAATTCAGAGGGACCAGAGCTAATTACCAGCTTTCCAAAATCCCAGGAAAAGTTTAAGGACAGCTGAGAGGGCAAAACAACATGTGATACTCCTGTAATGAGAAAGTCATTGTAATTACGTTCCACATTTCACACTTACCTCTCTTGATGCCTGTGTTGCATAATTTCCTAGTCTTCTCCGTTTGCAGGTGTCCTTTTTATTTCCTATTACCTTACTTTCCTTCTAGATGTATTTTCCTTTGTATTTGAGTTGGTATCATTTTATCCAAATTGCAGAGTACAACAAGTCCCAGGCCTCCATCTAGGAATAGAAGAACAGAAGTAAATAATAAACCAAACGAGAGGAACACTGTGTGGTTAGGAGGACTCGATTTTCTGTTGATCTCTACAGTATATGTCTGTTTATTAATACTATCAAGGAAGGCTTCCTTGCTGCTTCTTGCCTTTTCTCTATGACTTCTCTCAATCAACTCTAAGCCTTTGTGACTCAGATAACGTTTATAATGTTCAATAATCGTAAAATAAGGAACATATAAACTTCGAAAAGATCTGAAAAAATTATGGACAATCGTCTTTCTTTTATCCGTGGTGTGTTCTTGCATACTTTATTAACGTCATTTGTAAACTAAAAGAGAGCGAGGGTTTGTCTGTCTTGAGAAAAAAATCAAACTTTCTCCAAGTTTTTGGGTTCCTTAATCTAAATTTTGCGAATGGAAAAATTATATTAGAATAGATATTATTCTTTGTCACTTGTTTTGAGCTAAGCAATCCCAAGAAGTAATGGCGATGTGGAGTGTTAAATACAAGGGGCCTGACGCCCCTCTTCTCGAGACATTTCAATTAATACTCACTTTAATCATGACATTCAAACACGTAATTGCTGTTTATCTAAAATATATCACCACTAAAATTAAAAGATTATTTTCTAAACACGTTTGTTGCACTTAGATAATGACCTTTAACAAAGGTATAAACAGATAAAGTTGTTAGGATGATGGACTTGAACGTATTCGAATGAAAAGAGAGAGAGAGAGAGAGAGAGAGAGAGAGAGAGAGAGAGAGAGAGAGAGAGAGAGAGAGAGAGCACGTCTATGACTTTCACCTGAAAGCATTTCATTGCAAACTTTAGGTAAATATTACAAAGCAAAGTCAAGTTGTTTCCTTGTCCAAATGAAGCACGTGTTGACGGAGCTTGCAAGAGAAAGTCCTTCGTGTGATTAATGAGCCAAGCTTTAGCCGAGAGGAAACTTGAAAGACAAACAATACCACTGTATGAATGTTAACGTTTGCCGTCCCTAAATCTTTACAGCCAGTATCTTTCATTTAATTTTTTCCCAAGCGAGAGACTACTAGAAATAGTGATTTAAAGAAATAATATTTATTCTAGCTTACAATAGCAAGAAAAACTATGAAAATATGCGAATGATGATAACTGGTTGGTTCAGATTAACTTGGACTAATTCAAACACGGGTTCTTGCACAAAGGCGGCTCAAATGATTGATGATGTGTTAAAAGTAATGAGGTCTAGAGTGGAACCATATTTATGCAAGCATTGTTATTTATGTCTGTCTTACTATTAAGTTATTCTGTACCATTCTCTCAATAATAACAGTTCTGATACGGAATGTTCAAAGAAAAATATTTAAAGAAAGCACTTTTTTTCTGTTTCTTTTCAGAAAATTATCATAGGGAAAAGGAAACACTGAGTATAAATTCTGACTAATTTCGGATAGTGGATATTATTGCTTTATCAGTTGGACATATGTACATTCCCACCACCCCCATCTATACATTAGGGAGATAGCTAGGTTGTGTTGCCACTTGAAGCACTGGCAACCAAGAAGGACTTCTACTTGGCCATAATATTGTGAAGTCCCACTGATGACGCAGAAGAGATCAAATGCAATTATCATTTATGAATATGAAAAGTCAAACGCAGCCCTAAAGCTTTGACCCCTTTAACTAAATGATTTTATTATAACAAATGTTTCCAAAAATAGCATGATATCAGTTCTGAACCAATATCCTCCTCACGTAATGGCTATATTTTCCCGGTGTCATCAAATTCCGTTTTCTATTCTTAAGTTATCTGGTAATACATGTACAAACACATAGGCTACAATCCTTCATGACATAAATCATCTTCGAATATTTATTCTCTGAAGAATGCCGCAAAATGATTATATTCTTCAAGTTCCATTTTTAAGTTTTCTACTAGCAACCACACACACACACACACACACACACACACACAGGTGAATAAAAAGCCGGAATAGAGGCTCTTTTCCAAGCGTTACTCCCTCTCAAGAATGCCCCCTGATGACTATATCCTTCAATTTTCATCACGATCAGTTCCCTCTTTTCTTTCTCATTTTTATCGCTGATAGTCGCACACACAAAAATGGCCGCCTTCATGTTGCGTAAATTACTTCCAACTGAGTTGGCAAAGTCAGGTAATGAGAGGCTCTGCCTCCTCTTCCTCTTACCCTTTGGTGTTATATTCCTCCGAAAAACTACAAGTTCAGTATAACATTGAGTGATGATCCAATAGAAACTTAATGCAAGTTTATCATATCATGAGTACTATTCACTTTTAAATGAAAAAAAAAAACAAAGATATAATTCAGGTGCTTCATACTTATTATTAGATAACATCTTTATAGTAGAAAATATTATCATAAGCAGTGTATCCATCGCATAAAAAAATGACAATAACAAAAGGTGGTCGACAAATTGCGCACCGTCCCAAAGCATACAATGAGGTACCCTCTGTCTGCATACTTATGGAGTGGCTCTCCGCAGGAGAGTCTGCGCCTGGAATGGACGAAGGAAAGTCTTACTCTGAAACTGAATACCAAAAACAATTTTGTTACACACTGGAAAAATATATGAATATACGTTGTTAATGTTTCCAAATAGATCGTAGCTGCCATAAAATACCATTACGAGATATCACCAGTACTGAAACTCATGGTAGGCTAATGGCTCAATTTGTATTTCTCAACAAATATTATTTTTTTTATATATTTTTATAATCAATTTCTTCTGATCATGACCGACATTCAAACACTAAAATCCCTGAACACAAAAAGGTCTCAGAATCATTACTTGATTTATTGCGCTAATGTTTTCCAAAATATATAAATGTTTTGTCAAGATGGATATGGAGCAAATTTACTTAGTTTTCTTTTTTCTTTTGTACTGAAAGAGAGAAATAAAACAATGACAAAGAGTTAAGAATGGCAAAACTGAATATAGTTGACCATTACAGTCACATGTATCTAGGGCGATAAATGTAAATACCAAAAACAAATTAAACCCTATCAAGTAAATTTTTAAACATGCATTTTAACACTGGCATTGCTAAAACCCATATGAGCTAAAATATTACTGAGTATTTCCAGCATGAACCAGGAAACAGTCAGAAAATGTTCAAAGTTTATATATCAATTACATTATGAAAAATAAGGTATCTATATATCTACTTGTCTATTTATCTTGTTTTCATTAAGAACATTTTAGTTATAATGAGCTAGGGAGGATAATTAAAATTACACTGACTTTCTAAGGTCATTGTCTGTCAAGTTTTTATATCTGTGATGAGTACAATTTTAAGTTTAAAATACTTTTAAATATATCTCTTGCTCTAGTCAAGGATTCAGCTATAATTTCATGCTAAGGAGGGCAAGGCTTCTGAAATAATAATAATAATAATAATAATAATAATAATAATAATAATAATAATAATAATAATAATAATAATAATAATAATAATAATAAAAACAAAATGTGGAAGACCCTCTTTTAGGGCAGTGTTATAGAGAAAAAAAGGTTTCAACGCGCATTCAGCTTGTAGAGTCTTCTCCCTTAGTGAAAAAAAAAATAGATAAGACTATCTGCAAGCTTAATTTCATTGATACAACAATTGTTTCAATAATAATAATAATAATAATAATAATAATAATAATAATAATAAATAGATGTAGTAGAAGAAAATTCTTGTATTTGAACTTCTATTATTTAGTAATAATTCGATGTGGAGTGGGTGTAATGTTAGCAGAAACCCAAAGGAAGCTCAGGATATGAATTAGAAACGAAAGATACCACCTTCTTTGAAGTCGATCCATCATAAAATGTAGAGCCAAACAAAACTACTACAACGTCTTCAATTTCTTTAGGTAGTTTTATCACGGCTGCCCACAAACACACAGGCACACACAAACACACACACACACACACACACACACACACACACACACACACACACACACACATATATATATATATATATATTATATATATATATATATATTATATATTATATATATACTATATATATATAATATATATATATAATAATATATATATATATATATATATATATATATATATATATATATATATATATATATATATATATATATATATATATATATATATATAATATATATATATATATATATATATATATATATATATAATATATATATATATATATATATATATATATATATATATATATATATATATTATATATAATATATATATATATATATATATATATATATATATATATATATATATATATATATATACTTTGTTCAAGGATTCATAGTTAAAGGATTCCTTTTGTCCCTCTCTTCTCGTCGCACACATGTTTACTAAATGATAAAACTACCTACTTTCTGCTACAATGCGTTATGAAACTTCACTTATATTCTTTGAGAAGTTCTGCAGAAACCTGCAGTGGTAACAATTATAAAATGCAAATTATGTCGTTTCTTTCTAAGACGCAGTTCATCTGAGACGTTGTTAATGCCACGTTGGAGTACAATGGTCAAAACTTACTTAGCTTAATTAA
>JANJGK010006523.1:32500-35000 GCA_039081455.1 Macrobrachium rosenbergii
CTAAATTGCAGCCCTCTAGCCTCGGTAGTTTTTATTTTATTTAAGGTTAAAGTTAGCTATGATCGTGAACCTGGCAACGCAACAACACAGGCCACTATGGCCGGCTGAGAGTATCGTGGGCCATAGGTGAGTTTCATACAGCATTATACGCTATACAGAAAACTCCGATTGCGCTGAAGAAACTTCGGTGCATTTTTTACTTCTTTTTTTCTACTAGTTTCCTGTCTCTTTGTCCATCCCTGATGTGAGCCACAACAGCAGACTAACAACCAGAAAACAATTCCCTGCTTAGGGCAACAGAAGTATGATGGATATTTCGGAAAGCTCTGATTTGTGTGTCCACGAGCTTCGAACTTTGGCTGTCTATTTGTGAGCTACAGCCGCTGCCTCCACAACACGGGGCTGAAGAGAGAAACACTAGATGTGACAGCTTATTACCACATTTGAAATATCTACCATAATTGTTTACCATAATTGTTAGATGTATGCCTTAAAAACGGGAAGTCGTAGCTGATGTAATAGTCATAACCACGATAATGAAACTACTCGTCTTACATTTGCAGGGTATTAATTATAGTTCATGAGGTCAATAATCACATACTACTGGTTCATTGAAATACTTTTGCTTTTCTGACATTAAAACCTTCTCTATCCGTAATCTCCAAGGTTGAAGAATTCCGCCCGCAAATGGATCCTTCTCCCCAAAAACTTTTCTACCTATCTCCTCCAAAACTTAACTGACTTCCATCACTGGTGAAATTCTGCTGAAATTGTGCACATTACTTTTTGTGCAATCATGCTAACAAACAGTACATGCCGATAAGCAAATCAGAAAGTTCAGACATTAATATAACATCTTTGGCACAGATAACGACAAAAAAAATCGGCAGGTAAGTGTGGTAAGGTGCTAAAGTGTATAGGAGGTATAGTATAAGCCTCTGAACTCTGAACGAAAGGCAGTTGTGTATATTATTGCTGGAGGACCAATTTAAAGGCTGAGGAAAATAACTGCAATGTGTGAAAACACTTCCGTTGTGATCCAGTAAAGAAAGCTTTCACCGATAGCTTTGTTAATCCAACACTGATTCGCAATTTTAGGAAGTTTTCAACAGAAAGAAAATGGTTCTTTTGGCAGAGTGGATTGACAGAAATAACATCCAGAACGCTGTCTTCATTAAAAAGCAATCCTGACGTAGAATAAGGGGAGAGGCGAAGGGAATCCACATTAAGCTTTTATGCAAATGACCAACATGAAGTTGATCTATAATGGATTTCTCTCTCTCTCTCTCTCTCTCTCTCTCTCTCTCTCTCTCTCTCTCTCTCTCTCTCTCTCTCTCTCGATAGAGAAGAGGAAAACATAAAAGTATGAGTGGGATTTTGGAACCAAAGGAGTGAATAATGAATAGAGAAAGAGATGAACTAAATAAAGGTTAAAGTTGTTTCAGTTTATGAAATTTTAAAATCTCTTCATTATTTTAAGTGAGAATATACATTCAGTCTTGGGTTTCAACTGCCAAACGTTGAGGTTCTAGAGTCGATAATAAAATTCCATCATAAAAAGAATCAGTTCGTAATGAGCGTAAAGCCTTAAGAAAATCTTGAAATTTAATCACGTAAAAAGGAGGTACGAAATACACTTATCTGATAAGTTTCTAGCGAAGTAGCTAGAATATCCAAAGATATTAGAAAAAAAATAGACATGGGCAGACGAATCTCTGCTTCTTTAAGGTAACGCCCAGTGTTGCAATGTCTGGCTATTCCTGTCTGGTCGTGTCTTCCTATATTATTATATTATATAAGAGTATAAAAGTTTTACAGTATATATCTCTGTTTTTCATGGATATTTGTAGGTAATTACTAAAATCATTAACACAGGAATTTCCTATTTTTAGACATTATCCTCCTTGCTTTGAATGCACCATAACCAAACAAAAATGACGTATGAAACAAAAGAATCACAGACATGTACAGTACAATGAATTGAGTTAAAAAATTTAGAAAACTCTATTGCTAAGGGAAAATAAGGACATAGACATTTTACCATATTTCGAGATTTTTTTCGCAACATATAATAAAAGAAAAAACACACACACACAACTGCGCAGGTATAACTGAGCGTTAGCGGCGGCCTTTAGCGATAAAAAATATCCGGCAAGAGCAGACATCCACATCGAACAGTATTCTATTAAAGGAAAGACAAATGACCTAAACACGTTACATCAATTTTATTTCTACAATAAATATATGAGGCCTTACGTACAATACCTAACTTTCATGCGGAATTTGTTGACACTTTCATTAAATATTTTTCAAAAGTAAGACGTGAGTCGAAAGTTACACCAACAGTAGTTAAAGCTTCAGACTCATTTAGCAGAGTTCCATCTACCTGCAAGGGAGGATGGAGTGGAAAATCTGCACGGGGTCTGCTAATCAGCTTGTCAAATCTAAAGAGCATCGCAAGTACCTAACTGCTTCCTATAAGCATACTGACTATCAGCTA
>JANJGK010006524.1:0-20000 GCA_039081455.1 Macrobrachium rosenbergii
GCACAGAGAGGAAGTCAACAGCGTCTTCAATCTTCAAGTCCATGAATAGCACAGAGAGGAAGTCAACAGCGTCTTCAATCTTCAAGTCCATGAATAGCACAGAGAGGAAGTCAACAGCGTCTTCAATCTTCAAGTCCATGAATATCACAGAGAGGAAGTCAACAGCGTCTTCAATCTTCAAGTCCATGAATAGCACAGAGAGGAAGTCACCAGCGTCTTCAATCTTCAAGTCCATGAATAGCACAGAGAGGAAGTCACCAGCGTCTTCAATCTTCAAGTCCATGAATATCACAGAGAGGAAGTCAACAGCGTCTTCAATCTTCAAGTCCATGAATATCACAGAGAGGAAGTCACCAGTGTCCTCAATCTTCAAGTCCATGAATAGCACAGAGAGGAAGTCACCAGCGTCTTCAATCTTCAAGTCCATGAATATCACAGAGAGGAAGTCAACAGCGTCTTCAATCTTCAAGTCCATGAATAGCACAGAGAGGAAGTCACCAGTGTCTTCAATCTTCAAGTCCATGAATATCACAGAGAGGAAGTCAACAGCGTCTTCAATCTTCAAGTCCATGAATATCACAGAGAGGAAGTCACCAGTGTCTTCAATCTTCAAGTCCATGAATATCACAGAGAGGAAGTCAACAGCGTCTTCAATCTTCAAGTCCATGAATATCACAGAGAGGAAGTCAACAGCGTCTTCAATCTTCAAGTCCATGAATATCACAGAGAGGAAGTCACCAGTGTCTTCAATCTTCAAGTCCATGAATATCACAGAGAGGAAGTCAACAGCGTCTTCAATCTTCAAGTCCATGAATATCACAGAGAGGAAGTCAACAGCGTCTTCAATCTTCAAGTCCATGAATAGCACAGAGAGGAAGTCACCAGTGTCCTCAATCTTCAAGTCCATGAATAGCACAGAGAGGAAGTCACCAGTGTCTTCAATCTTCAAGTCCATGAATAGCACAGAGAGGAAGTCAACAGCGTCTTCAATCTTCAAGTCCATGAATATCACAGAGAGGAAGTCACCAGTGTCTTCAATCTTCAAGTCCATGAATATCACAGAGAGGAAGTCAACAGCGTCTTCAATCTTCAAGTCCATGAATATCACAGAGAGGAAGTCACCAGTGTCTTCAATCTTCAAGTCCATGAATAGCACAGAGAGGAAGTCAACAGCGTCTTCAATCTTCAAGTCCATGAATATCACAGAGAGGAAGTCACCAGTGTCTTCAATCTTCAAGTCCATGAATATCACAGAGAGGAAGTCAACAGCGTCTTCAATCTTCAAGTCCATGAATAGCACAGAGAGGAAGTCACCAGTGTCCTCAATCTTCAAGTCCATGAATAGCACAGAGAGGAAGTCACCAGCGTCTTCAATCTTCAAGTCCATGAATATCACAGAGAGGAAGTCACCAGTGTCTTCAATCTTCAAGTCCATGAATATCACAGAGAGGAAGTCAACAGCGTCTTCAATCTTCAAGTCCATGAATATCACAGAGAGGAAGTCACCAGCGTCTTCAATCTTCAAGTCCATGAATATCACAGAGAGGAAGTCACCAGCGTCTTCAATCTTCAAGTCCATGAATATCACAGAGAGGAAGTCACCAGTGTCTTCAATCTTCAAGTCCATGAATATCACAGAGAGGAAGTCACCAGTGTCTTCAATCTTCAAGTCCATGAATATCACAGAGAGGAAGTCACCAGCGTCTTCAATCTTCAAGTCCATGAATATCACAGAGAGGAAGTCACCAGTGTCCTTCAATCTTCAAGTCCATGAATATCACAGAGAGGAAGTCAACAGCGTCTTCAATCTTCAAGTCCATGAATAGCACAGAGAGGAAGTCAACAGCGTCTTCAATCTTCAAGTCCATGAATAGCACAGAGAGGAAGTCAACAGCGTCCTCAATCTTCAAGTCCATGAATAGCACAGAGAGGAAGTCACCAGTGTCCTCAATCTTCAAGTCCATGAATAGCACAGAGAGGAAGTCACCAGCGTCTTCAATCTTCAAGTCCATGAATAGCACAGAGAGGAAGTCAACAGCGTCTTCAATCTTCAAGTCCATGAATAGCACAGAGAGGAAGTCAACAGCGTCTTCAATCTTCAAGTCCATGAATAGCACAGAGAGGAAGTCACCAGTGTCCTCAATCTTCAAGTCCATGAATAGCACAGAGAGGAAGTCACCAGTGTCCTCAATCTTCAAGTCCATGAATAGCACAGAGAGGAAGTCACCAGTGTCTTCAATCTTCAAGTCCATGAATATCACAGAGAGGAAGTCAACAGCGTCTTCAATCTTCAAGTCCATGAATAGCACAGAGAGGAAGTCAACAGCGTCTTCAATCTTCAAGTCCATGAATAGCACAGAGAGGAAGTCACCAGTGTCCTCAATCTTCAAGTCCATGAATATCACAGAGAGGAAGTCACCAGTGTCTTCAATCTTCAAGTCCATGAATAGCACAGAGAGGAAGTCACCAGTGTCTTCAATCTTCAAGTCCATGAATATCACAGAGAGGAAGTCACCAGTGTCCTCAATCTTCAAGTCCATGAATAGCACAGAGAGGAAGTCACCAGCGTCTTCAATCTTCAAGTCCATGAATAGCACAGAGAGGAAGTCACCAGCGTCTTCAATCTTCAAGTCCATGAATAGCACAGAGAGGAAGTCACCAGTGTCTTCAATCTTCAAGTCCATGAATAGCACAGAGAGGAAGTCACCAGTGTCCTCAATCTTCAAGTCCATGAATAGCACAGAGAGGAAGTCACCAGCGTCTTCAATCTTCAAGTCCATGAATAGCACAGAGAGGAAGTCACCAGTGTCCTCAATCTTCAAGTCCATGAATAGCACAGAGAGGAAGTCACCAGTGTCTTCAATCTTCAAGTCCATGAATATCACAGAGAGGAAGTCACCAGCGTCTTCAATCTTCAAGTCCATGAATAGCACAGAGAGGAAGTCAACAGCGTCTTCAATCTTCAAGTCCATGAATATCACAGAGAGGAAGTCACCAGTGTCCTCAATCTTCAAGTCCATGAATAGCACAGAGAGGAAGTCACCAGTGTCCTCAATCTTCAAGTCCATGAATAGCACAGAGAGGAAGTCACCAGTGTCCTCAATCTTCAAGTCCATGAATATCACAGAGAGGAAGTCACCAGTGTCTTCAATCTTCAAGTCCATGAATAGCACAGAGAGGAAGTCACCAGTGTCTTCAATCTTCAAGTCCATGAATATCACAGAGAGGAAGTCACCAGTGTCTTCAATCTTCAAGTCCATGAATAGCACAGAGAGGAAGTCACCAGTGTCCTCAATCTTCAAGTCCATGAATAGCACAGAGAGGAAGTCACCAGTGTCCTCAATCTTCAAGTCCATGAATAGCACAGAGAGGAAGTCACCAGTGTCCTCAATCTTCAAGTCCATGAATAGCACAGAGAGGAAGTCAACAGCGTCTTCAATCTTCAAGTCCATGAATAGCACAGAGAGGAAGTCAACAGCGTCTTCAATCTTCAAGTCCATGAATATCACAGAGAGGAAGTCAACAGCGTCTTCAATCTTCAAGTCCATGAATATCACAGAGAGGAAGTCAACAGCGTCTTCAATCTTCAAGTCCATGAATAGCACAGAGAGGAAGTCACCAGCGTCTTCAATCTTCAAGTCCATGAATAGCACAGAGAGGAAGTCACCAGCGTCTTCAATCTTCAAGACCATGAATAGCACAGAGAGGAAGTCACCAGTGTCTTCAATCTTCAAGTCCACGAATAGCACAGAGAGGAAGTCACCAGCGTCTTCAATCTTCAAGACCATGAATAGCACAGAGAGGAAGTCACCAGTGACTTCAATCTTCAAGTCCATGAATAGCACAGAGAGGAAGTCACAAGTGTCTTCAATCTTCAAGTCCACGAATAGCACAGAGAGGAAGTCACCAGTGTCTTCAATCTTCAAGTCCATGAATAGCACAGAGAGGAAGTCACCAGTGTCTTCAATCTTCAAGTCCATGAAGAGCACAGAGAGGAAGTCACAAGTGTCTTCAATCTTCAAGTCCACGAATAGCACAGAGAGGAAGTCACCAGTGTCTTCAATCTTCAAGTCCACGAATAGCACAGAGAGGAAGTCACCAGTGTCTTCAATCTTCAAGTCCATGAATAGCACAGAGAGGAAGTCACCAGTGTCTTCAATCTTCAAGTCCACGAATAGCACAGAGAGGAAGTCACCAGTGTCTTCAATCTTCAAGTCCATGAAGAGCACAGAGAGGAAGTCACAAGTGTCTTCAATCTTCAAGTCCACGAATAGCACAGAGAGGAAGTCACCAGTGTCTTCAATCTTCAAGTCCACGAATAGCACAGAGAGGAAGTCACCAGTGTCTTCAATCTTCAAGTCCATGAATAGCACAGAGAGGAAGTCACCAGTGTCTTCAATCTTCAAGTCCATGAAGAGCACAGAGAGGAAGTCACAAGTGTCTTCAATCTTCAAGTCCACGAATAGCACAGAGAGGAAGTCACCAGTGTCTTCAATCTTCAAGTCCACGAATAGCACAGAGAGGAAGTCACCAGTGATTTCAATCTTCAAGTCCATGAATAGCACAGAGAGGAAGTCACAAGTGTCTTCAATCTTCAAGTCCACGAATAGCACAGAGAGGAAGTCACCAGTGTCTTCAATCTTCAAGTCCACGAATAGCACAGAGAGGAAGTCACCAGTGTCTTCAATCTTCAAGTCCATGAAGAGCACAGAGAGGAAGTCACCAGCGTCTTCAATCTTCAAGTCCATGAATATCACAGAGAGGAAGTCACCAGTGTCTTCAATCTTCAAGACCATGAATAGCACAGAGAGGAAGTCACCAGCGTCTTCAATCTTCAAGACCATGAATAGCACAGAGAGGAAGTCACTAGTGTCTTCAATCTTCAAGTCCATGAATAGCACAGAGAGGAAGTCACCAGTGTCCTCAATCTTCAAGACCATGAATAGCACAGAGAGGAAGTCACCAGTGCCTTCAATCTTCAAGTCCATGAATAGCACAGAGAGGAAGTCACCAGTGTCCTCAATCTTCAAGACCATGAATAGCACAGAGAGGAAGTCACCAGTGCCTTCAATCTTCAAGTCCATGAATAGCACAGAGAGGAAGTCACCAGTGTCTTCAATCTTCAAGTCCATGAATAGCACAGAGAGGAAGTCACCAGTGTCCTCAATCTTCAAGACCATGAATAGCACAGAGAGGAAGTCACCAGTGCCTTCAATCTTCAAGTCCATGAATAGCACAGAGAGGAAGTCACCAGTGCCTTCAATCTTCAAGTCCATGAATAGCACAGAGAGGAAGTCACCAGTGCCTTCAATCTTCAAGTCCATGAATAGCACAGAGAGGAAGTCACTAGTGTCTTCAATCTTCAAGTCCATGAATATCACAGAGAGGAAGTCACTAGTGTCTTCAATCTTCAAGACCATGAATAGCACAGAGAGGAAGTCACCAGTGTCTTCAATCTTCAAGTCCATGAATAGCACAGAGAGGAAGTCACCAGCGTCTTCAATCTTCAAGACCATGAATATCACAGAGAGGAAGTCACCAGCGTCTTCAATCTTCAAGACCATGAATATCACAGAGAGGAAGTCACCAGTGCCTTCAATCTTCAAGTCCATGAATATCGCAGAGAGGAAGTCACCAGTGTCCTCAATCTTCAAGTCCATGAATAGCACAGAGAGGAAGTCACCAGTGTCTTCAATCTTCAAGTCCATGAATAGCACAGAGAGGAAGTCACCAGCGTCTTCAATCTTCAAGACCATGAATATCACAGAGAGGAAGTCACCAGTGCCTTCAATCTTCAAGCCCATGAATAGCACAGAGAGGAAGTCACCAGTGCCTTCAATCTTCAAGCCCATGAATAGCACAGAGAGGAAGTAACCAGTCCCTTCAATCTTCAAGCCCATGAATATCACAGAGAGGAAGTCACCAGTGCCTTCAATCTTCAAGCCCATGAATAGCACAGAGAGGAAGTCACCAGTGTCTTCAATCTTCAAGTCCATGAATATCACAGAGAGGAAGTCACCAGTGCCTTCAATCTTCAAGCCCATGAATAGCACAGAGAGGAAGTCACCAGTGCCTTCAATCTTCAAGTCCATGAATAGCACAGAGAGGAAGTAACCAGTCCCTTCAATCTTCAAGTCCATGAATATCACAGAGAGGAAGTAACCAGTCCCTTCAATCTTCAAGTCCATGAATATCACAGAGAGGAAGTCACCAGTGTCTTCAATCTTCAAGTCCATGAATATCACAGAGAGGAAGTCACCAGTGTCTTCAATCTTCAAGTCCATGAATATCACAGAGAGGAAGTCACCAGTGTCTTCAATCTTCAAGTCCATGAATATCACAGAGAGGAAGTCACCAGTGCCTTCAATCTTCAAGCCCATGAATATCACAGAGAGGAAGTAACCAGTGCCTTCAATCTTCAAGTCCATGAATATCACAGAGAGGAAGTCACCAGTGCCTTCAATCTTCAAGTCCATGAATATCACAGAGAGGAAGTAACCAGTGCCTTCAATCTTCAAGTCCATGAATATCACAGAGAGGAAGTCACCAGTGCCTTCAATCTTCAAGTCCATGAATATCACAGAGAGGAAGTCACCAGTGTCTTCAATCTTCAAGTCCATGAATATCACAGAGAGGAAGTCACCAGTGCCTTCAATCTTCAAGTCCATGAATATCACAGAGAGGAAGTCACCAGTGTCTTCAATCTTCAAGTCCATGAATATCACAGAGAGGAAGTCACCAGTGCCTTCAATCTTCAAGTCCATGAATATCACAGAGAGGAAGTCACCAGTGCCTTCAATCTTCAAGTCCATGAATATCACAGAGAGGAAGTCACCAGTGTCTTCAATCTTCAAGTCCATGAATATCACAGAGAGGAAGTCACCAGTGCCTTCAATCTTCAAGTCCATGAATATCACAGAGAGGAAGTAACCAGTGCCTTCAATCTTCAAGTCCATGAATATCACAGAGAGGAAGTCACCAGTGCCTTCAATCTTCAAGTCCATGAATATCACAGAGAGGAAGTCACCAGTGCCTTCAATCTTCAAGTCCATGAATATCACAGAGAGGAAGTCACCAGTGCCTTCAATCTTCAAGTCCATGAATATCACAGAGAGGAAGTCACCAGTGCCTTCAATCTTCAAGTCCATGAATATCACAGAGAGGAAGTAACCAGTGCCTTCAATCTTCAAGTCCATGAATATCACAGAGAGGAAGTCACCAGTGCCTTCAATCTTCAAGTCCATGAATAGCACAGAGAGGAAGTCACCAGTGTCTTCAATCTTCAAGTCCATGAATATCACAGAGAGGAAGTAACCAGTCCCTTCAATCTTCAAGTCCATGAATATCACAGAGAGGAAGTAACCAGTGCCTTCAATCTTCAAGTCCATGAATATCACAGAGAGGAAGTCACCAGTGCCTTCAATCTTCAAGTCCATGAATATCACAGAGAGGAAGTCACCAGTGTCTTCAATCTTCAAGTCCATGAATATCACAGAGAGGAAGTCACCAGTGTCTTCAATCTTCAAGTCCATGAATATCACAGAGAGGAAGTCACCAGTGTCTTCAATCTTCAAGTCCATGAATATCACAGAGAGGAAGTCACCAGTGCCTTCAATCTTCAAGCCCATGAATAGCACAGAGAGGAAGTCACCAGTGCCTTCAATCTTCAAGCCCATGAATAGCACAGAGAGGAAGTCACCAGTGCCTTCAATCTTCAAGCCCATGAATAGCACAGAGAGGAAGTCACCAGTGCCTTCAATCTTCAAGCCCATGAATAGCACAGAGAGGAAGTCACCAGTGCCTTCAATCTTCAAGCCCATGAATAGCACAGAGAGGATGTCACCAGTGCCTTCAATCTTCAAGCCCATGAATAGCACAGAGAGGAAGTCACCAGTGTCTTCAATCTTCAAGTCCATGAATATCACAGAGAGGAAGTCACCAGTGCCTTCAATCTTCAAGCCCATGAATAGCACAGAGAGGAAGTCACCAGTCCCTTCAATCTTCAAGTCCATGAATATCACAGAGAGGAAGTCACCAGTGCCTTCAATCTTCAAGCCCATGAATAGCACAGAGAGGAAGTCACCAGTCCCTTCAATCTTCAAGTCCATGAATAGCACAGAGAGGAAGTAACCAGTCCCTTCAATCTTCAAGTCCATGAATATCACAGAGAGGAAGTAACCAGTCCCTTCAATCTTCAAGTCCATGAATATCACAGAGAGGAAGTCACCAGTGTCTTCAATCTTCAAGTCCATGAATATCACAGAGAGGAAGTCACCAGTGTCTTCAATCTTCAAGTCCATGAATATCACAGAGAGGAAGTCACCAGTGTCTTCAATCTTCAAGTCCATGAATATCACAGAGAGGAAGTCACCAGTGTCTTCAATCTTCAAGTCCATGAATATCACAGAGAGGAAGTCACCAGTGCCTTCAATCTTCAAGCCCATGAATAGCACAGAGAGGAAGTCACCAGTGCCTTCAATCTTCAAGTCCATGAATATCACAGAGAGGAAGTCACCAGTGCCTTCAATCTTCAAGTCCATGAATATCACAGAGAGGAAGTCACCAGTGTCTTCAATCTTCAAGTCCATGAATATCACAGAGAGGAAGTCACCAGTGCCTTCAATCTTCAAGCCCATGAATAGCACAGAGAGGAAGTCACCAGTGCCTTCAATCTTCAAGCCCATGAATAGCACAGAGAGGAAGTATCCAGTCCCTTCAATCTTCAAGTCCATGAATATCACAGAGAGGAAGTAACCAGTCCCTTCAATCTTCAAGTCCATGAATATCACAGAGAGGAAGTCACCAGTGTCTTCAATCTTCAAGTCCATGAATATCACAGAGAGGAAGTCACAGGGTCGTCAATCTTCAAGTCCATGAATATCACAGAGAGGAAGTCACCAGTGTCTTCAATCTTCAAGTCCATGAATATCACAGAGAGGAAGTCACCAGTGCCTTCAATCTTCAAGCCCATGAATAGCACAGAGAGGAAGTCACCAGTGCCTTCAATCTTCAAGCCCATGAATAGCACAGAGAGGAAGTCACCAGTGCCTCCAATCTTCAAGCCCATGAATAGCACAGAGAGGAAGTAACCAGTCCCTTCAATCTTCAAGTCCATGAATATCACAGAGAGGAAGTAACCAGTCCCTTCAATCTTCAAGTCCATGAATATCACAGAGAGGAAGTCACCAGTGTCTTCAATCTTCAAGTCCATGAATATCACAGAGAGGAAGTCACCAGTGTCTTCAATCTTCAAGTCCATGAATATCACAGAGAGGAAGTCACCAGTGTCTTCAATCTTCAAGTCCATGAATATCACAGAGAGGAAGTCACCAGTGCCTTCAATCTTCAAGCCCATGAATAGCACAGAGAGGAAGTCACCAGTGCCTTCAATCTTCAAGCCCATGAATAGCACAGAGAGGAAGTCACCAGTGCCTTCAATCTTCAAGTCCACGAATAGCACAGAGAGGAAGTCAACAGTGTCCTCAATCTTCAAGTCCATGAATAGCACAGAGAGGAAGTCACCAGTGCCTTCAATCTTCAAGCCCATGAATAGCACAGAGAGGAAGTCTCCAGTGCCTTCAATCTTCAAGCCCATGAATAGCACAGAGAGGAAGTCACCAGTGCCTTCAATCTTCAAGCCCATGAATAGCACAGAGAGGAAGTCACCAGTGCCTTCAATCTTCAAGCCCATGAATAGCACAGAGAGGAAGTCACCAGTGCCTTCAATCTTCAAGCCCATGAATAGCACAGAGAGGAAGTCACCAGTGTCCTCAATCTTCAAGCCCATGAATAGCACAGAGAGGAAGTCACCAGTGTCCTCAATCTTCAAGTCCATGAATAGCACAGAGAGGAAGTCACCAGTGTCCTCAATCTTCAAGTCCACGAATAGCACAGAGAGGAAGTCACCAGTGTCCTCAATCTTCAAGTCCACGAATAGCACAGAGAGGAAGTCACCAGTGCCTTCAATCTTCAAGCCCATGAATAGAACAGAGAGGAAGTCACCAGTGCCTTCAATCTTCAAGCCCATGAATAGCACAGAGAGGAAGTCACCAGTGCCTTCAATCTTCAAGCCCATGAATAGCACAGAGAGGAAGTCACCAGTGCCTTCAATCTTCAAGTCCACGAATAGCACAGAGAGGAAGTCACCAGTGTCCTCAATCTTCAAGTCCATGAATAGCACAGAGAGGAAGTCACCAGTGCCTTCAATCTTCAAGCCCATGAATAGCACAGAGAGGAAGTCACCAGTGCCTTCAATCTTCAAGCCCATGAATAGCACAGAGAGGAAGTCACCAGTGCCTTCAATCTTCAAGCCCATGAATAGCACAGAGAGGAAGTCACCAGTGCCTTCAATCTTCAAGCCCATGAATAGCACAGAGAGGAAGTCACCAGTGCCTTCAATCTTCAAGCCCATGAATATCACAGAGAGGAAGTCACCAGTGCCTTCAATCTTCAAGCCCATGAATAGCACAGAGAGGAAGTCACCAGTGCCTTCAATCTTCAAGCCCATGAATAGCACAGAGAGGAAGTCACCAGTGCCTTCAATCTTCAAGCCCATGAATAGCACAGAGAGGAAGTCACCAGTGTCCTCAATCTTCAAGCCCATGAATAGCACAGAGAGGAAGTCACCAGTGTCCTCAATCTTCAAGTCCATGAATAGCACAGAGAGGAAGTCACCAGTGTCCTCAATCTTCAAGTCCACGAATAGCACAGAGAGGAAGTCACCAGTGTCCTCAATCTTCAAGTCCACGAATAGCACAGAGAGGAAGTCACTAGTGCCTTCAATCTTCAAGCCCATGAATAGCACAGAGAGGAAGTCACCAGTGCCTTCAATCTTCAAGCCCATGAATAGCACAGAGAGGAAGTCACCAGTGCCTTCAATCTTCAAGTCCATGAATAGCACAGAGAGGAAGTCACCAGTGCCTTCAATCTTCAAGTCCACGAATAGCACAGAGAGGAAGTCACCAGTGTCCTCAATCTTCAAGTCCATGAATAGCACAGAGAGGAAGTCACCAGTGCCTTCAATCTTCAAGCCCATGAATAGCACAGAGAGGAAGTCACCAGTGCCTTCAATCTTCAAGCCCATGAATAGCACAGAGAGGAAGTCACCAGTGCCTTCAATCTTCAAGCCCATGAATAGCACAGAGAGGAAGTCACCAGTGCCTTCAATCTTCAAGCCCATGAATAGCACAGAGAGGAAGTCACCAGTGCCTTCAATCTTCAAGCCCATGAATAGCACAGAGAGGAAGTCACCAGTGTCCTCAATCTTCAAGCCCATGAATAGCACAGAGAGGAAGTCACCAGTGTCCTCAATCTTCAAGTCCATGAATAGCACAGAGAGGAAGTCACCAGTGTCCTCAATCTTCAAGTCCATGAATAGCACAGAGAGGAAGTCACCAGTGCCTTCAATCTTCAAGTCCATGAATAGCACAGAGAGGAAGTCACCAGTGCCTTCAATCTTCAAGTCCATGAATAGCACAGAGAGGAAGTCACTCCCACTTGATTTTTAATTTCGACAGAGGAGGGCTAGGCAGACAAGCCTTTGAAGGAGTAATTTGTGGGAAGGTGGGGATGGGAAGGAATTAAAAAAAAAAAGTTTTATGCACTGCCCACAATATTGGCAAAAGAAAGAAGGGGGAAACGCCTTTCGTAACGGCTTTTTGGTCAGATGATTATTTTTGGAGGGGGTAAGGTTGGTGGGTTTGGGAAGGGGGTGGCCCGCCCGGGGAACGAGAATCTGAATAAAAAAATCCTGGCCTTTATAGAAGTAATTCTAAGAAATATGCAGAAAGAAGTTTAGTTACTCAAAAAAAAGGGAAGTGAATAATCTAGAAAAAAAAATACAAGAAGTCTTTGAATTCATTATTCAATAAAAAATAAATCCTGGCTTTCAAAGAAGTGAATCCACAAGGCAATCAGGAACAGTCATTAGCGCTCGTGCTAATTGCTGCGTGGTGGCAGGAACTGATTGCAAGGCTTATCCCTAAACCAGCTGACCATGATGACATGAATAACTATTTGTTACCTTATGCTTGTTATGAGGTTAGGAACTACCTCAAAAAGGCACGTTTATGAGTGTACCTTTTAAAGCAAAAGTTCAATGTGAATAAATAACAACATAAAATATAATAAAATACACTGGTATGTCTGTTTCTCGAATTTCATCAGTCGATTGCAAAACTGATTCACTATCGAAGTATACTTATAGATAAGGGCTCTAGCTTTCATCTCATTCGGCGTGCCAAGTTTCCACCGTCACCTGATGTACCACAGGAAATGAAATGCCCCCAATGCCTCGTTAACTGTGGGGTATTTGACGGCGCTTATCTTATGGATCGATAGAGATAATTGAGTATTCACCCAATTGTCTGTTAATTAAAGAAATCGTTTGACTAATAATTATGTTGACTCATGAACTTCTGTTCCCAGCGGGCTATGGTGTGTATTAGATTATTTTGGAGTTCTGTGGATTTAAATGTTTTGCTCAGCCTGTTATTATTATTATTATTATTATTATTATTATTATTATTATTATTATTATTATTATTATTATTTATTAGCTAAGCTGCAACCATAGTCGGGAAAGCAGAATTCTGCTACATATCTATGGCCCCCAATAGGGCAAGCTGCCCAGGAAAAAAAAAGAAAAGAAAATGAGTAATGTAAAATAAACTTACTCTTTAATTGCCCCTGTAGCTTCATTGGCACAGATGCAAGCGGTGAATCGTTCGATCGAATTTTTTTAAATCCTTCAAAAGTCGTTAATCCACTGAGATGAGGATTCCTAGTGAATGCGGATAATCCTGGCAACTGGTGTGTCTAGAACAGACCTTGTTTATGTCAGTCTTCAACACATGCTCCCTAGAGTGTTTATGGTGTCTCGCAGCCTAAATATTTATGCATCAAACACATCGTTTGTCAAGAGTGATTATGTGTGTGTGTGTGTGTGCGTGGGTTAGCTGAATGTGTTGTGAGTACATTCTAAGAAGAGCTGTTTGCTGAAGAGTTGATCAATTTGATGAATTATGAAAGAAAGTGGCTTGCTGAAACGGAGCGTCTTAGCAACAGGTAAAAATGTAATTAATGTGTCTATACAATTGTCTGTCTGTCTCTCTGTAAATCACCAAATTAAGCAAAAGCATTGGTGCTGCAAGAGAATGTCAGTCACTGAAATGACTGAAAATTTCTCATCCATATCTTTGCACAAAAATGATATTCGGTAAAAGAAGACTTTTAAGTCTCGAAGTAAAATGCCATCTGATGTTGACTGAATGAATTAATCACAGGCGTATCTTGAATTAAAATTAATGCTTTAGTTATAAAAAATTTTAAGTAACAGAGAAATCTAACGAACAAGTGACTTATAATTCACCAGAAAAATTCCAGCGACAGTGAAAACTTCAGAAAGCCGCCAAAAGTGATTGCCAAATGTTCTTAAGAGGCAAAGAATCAGATGGATGACACCAGAGTGATGAGAATATATGAGAATGGAATGAGAAGGGTGAGAATGTGTTGAGAGTGTGGGACACGGAAAGCTGAATGTTAATGATTAAGGAAACAAGTAGACCAAAGGGGGAATCTGAGTAAATGACGGAGTGGTGGAAATTGTTGATTAAGAATTGTTCTGGATGAGGGGTGAGAAATATAGAATGGTATTCCATTTCTCATTGGAAGGGCCTACGTCTATGGAAGGCTTTGGACCGTATGGTAATCATGGTACTTATATTGTTTTATATAATATATATATATATATATATATATATATATATATATATATATATATATATATATATATATATATATATATATAATATTATATCCTGAAAGAACTATTTAGAATTAGCAACAGTTACTCTATAAAGGAAATCTATAAGTATTATAATAGCTCATGATAAATGTCATGAACATTCGCAAACTGTGACGCAGTTAATAAACATTATATGAAATATGTTTCTTGATTTACAGATTAACATCGAAGCCTCCACCCTCGCCAGCTTTAATACAGAGGAAAAGCTGCCCTGAAGGTTAACAAGGCGAGAGAGACAAGCGTGAAATTTCCAAATACCTTCGTCTTCTCTTTTTTCTTCGACAGACTAAAATTTTAACTAGCGCTAAGAGGATAGCCTATAGTCCTGATATGTGGGAAAATTACTTTTTATCAATTTGTAATGAAATAGTCATAACATCACCATTATCTTCAAAATCCCCCTAGAATTTGACGCGAAAGTTGAGGCATCTCATCTTCTACTCAGAATTAAATTTAAAAAACGCTTCAGAGAATCTGGAGTAAATTAGAATCAAAAGATCTTCCAAAGAACCATAAAAGCTTTAGAGTCTAGAGTAAATTAGACTCAAAAGGCTTTTCGAAGAAAATTCATTTATCATTGCTATTATCTACTACAAAAGGTTGGACGTCCTCGTTGCTCCACAGGTGAGCTATGCTACCTCCCTCGCCCCCCCCCCCCACACTAGGAATGAAGGAACGTGGAACACAAAAGGCATCAGAAATCAAAGATTTTTTTTTCATATGTTCCTCACATCTAACGTTAGAGGAGCGACAGTCAAAGGTGTAGCCTCCGTTAATGACCTGGACAGGTGTGTAAGGGGAGATTCGTGAATGCTTCGCTCGGGCGTGTGTCAATTGAGATGAAATGACTTAAGATATACTCGTATGGAAGGATATGAATGGTGTATTGAACCGGAAGTTCCTAAATTGAATTACGTATGATGCAAACTTTGTAAATGTTGGTATTTATTCGTTATAATGTATTGGCCTTTTTCGAGTTACGAATCTAGGATTGTGTTAATGAGCTGTTAAACGCGAATCAAATGTGACATCAATTGCTCATTGGGTTTATTATATATAATAATAATAATAATAATAATAATAATAATAATAATAATAATAATAATAATAATAATAATAATAATAATAATAATAATAGTGAAATATGGAAAATATTTGGAGGATTCGTATCAAAATGCGACGCTGATTTTATATATATATATATATATATATATATATATATATATATATATATATATATATATATATATGTATGTATATATATATATATATATATATATATATATATATATATATATATATATATATATATATATATATATATATATATATATAAAATCAGCGTTGCATTTGATTCGAATTTTCCAAATATTTTCTATATATTATTATTATTATTATTATTATTATTATTATTATTATTATTATTATATGCAACAAGCCTATTTATATATATATATATATATATATATATATATATATATATATATATATATATAAATATATATATTATATAAATATATTTACAATAAATTGACTAACAAACACATAAATAAACTGAAAAGAGTAAAATCATCCCACGTTTACATCAACCCTTATCAACACACAGATGAGTGTCTTTTTTCTTCCTCTCTCTCTCTCTCTCTCTCTCTCTCTCTCTCTCTCTCTCTCTCTCTCTCTCTCTCTCTCTCTCTCTGTCTATATAGGTGGTAGTCAATAAATTAACCAACTTAAGTACGTACTTCTTTTTTTTCACTGAAGATCATATTTACATCAAACATTATTCCCTGCGGCCCTCTCTCTCTCTCTCTCTCTCTTTCTCTCTCTCTCTCTCTCTCTCTCTCTCTCTCTCTCTCTCTCTCTCTCTCTCTCTCTTGATCAATATCCCGCACACGTTACACGCACAGAGCCCCAGAACCGGTTCCTGCTCAACACCCGTGCAAGATCTTGTCAGTGATTAGAAGAGTCGCTACGGCCGTCGAATAATGGAACGTTGGGAGGCGAGGGGCGCCCGGTCCCCCATCCAAGCAACTGGACGAGACGTCTTGAGTTTTTTTCCTGCCTAAAGACCCTCGTAATGTCATCCTTTCTCGGCCATTGCAGGAGGTCCTCCTGGAAAACGCTGATACAGTATGTGCAGGGGAAAACGTTGAGGTGATAATCCATCGGGTTTATCCATTCTTGCAGAGGGAATTGTGACATGTCTGTCGCTGAGATTTGGCTTGAAATCTCGCTGTTTTTGGCCTAAAAGTAGGTCAGATGATTGTCTCCTGACTGCCACCGAAGCAGTAAATAAATAAATAGATAGATAAATAAATAAATAAATAAATAAATAAATAAACAGAATCTCCGTGGAACCCTCGTTATGCAAATTCATTGTACATTGTTACCCTGAATCACCAGTATTTTTTATCCTCATACAAAAATACCCCAAAAGGGAAAACCAAATATGCATAGATATCTGAAATTCAGTTGTCTCTATCTGAATCAAATCCTGCACACACACACACACACACAAAGAATAAAGCATTCCGATTCTCTATCCACCCCCGTCTCCAGTTGCATTCTTCTTAAATTTTCTCACTGGGATTTTGGTCCGATTTTTTGGTTGTTGGGTTGTTCAGAAGACACTACGTTAATCTTCTTTCCGAGACAACAAAATGAACGTATGTAAATCATTTACAAAGATTTTTTTTTTACTTCCTTTCTGCCTGTAGGTACGATGAAGACCAAAACCTTGTCTCCTGCCCTTGAATTAAAGCCTCAAGGACCTCAGACCTTGACGGGAAGAACCGTATTAGTAAAACGAGGTCAGGTAGACGCGTCTGCGTCCTCGCGTCTTCGAGTAAGTTTCCCACTTTAAACAAAGGACTTCAGCAACTTCGTATCAGTTCCTGACGTTCTTCTCGAATAGCTTCTTTGGCCCATCTGATCCATAACGAATTTGTAAGGTGCTGAATGCTGACACACTGACAGGTTAACGATAAGGATTTGACGCTCGCCTTTGGTGACTGACGAGAGACAACAAATTTATCTCGGTCGAATGGAGTTGCCCATTCTGCTGTCTCATACAAATATCTTTCATTGATCCAGACTAGATACTTTCGTCCGTGACTGAGATGTTGGGTGTAGTGCGTTAATAGATGGTAAATGATAATATATTGATAATATCTTGACCTCAAAATCGGAGACCATCACGGGGTAAACTTGTCCCATCTGGTAACGTTTTATTATCCTTCACAGTCTTGTGGTTTAAGACGTTAATGCTTCAGGTACCCTTAAACTCCTAATGGAAGTTATAAGCAAATTCTAACCTGTCCTCTCGGGGATGGAGGATAAAAAATAAAAATGACAAGACAAAGGAACATTTTGCTTCTGTGATCAAGCAGTGGACGCCTTTCATGCAAATTTTCCGTGGTCCCCCTTAGCGGTGGTACAGAGACTGCTTCCCAAATGATTGAGTGAGTACTTTTATGTTATGATGAGAGAGAGAGAGAGAGAGAGAGAGAGAGAGAGAGAGAGAGAACTACTTGTGTGTGTGTTCCTTTTAATTTTTCAAGGACACAACTCTCTTTACCGTCTATGCCACAGCCTTACATTTATACAAAATCCTCCCATAAATCGCAAGGTTCAAATTTCTTACTGGCGCACAAAAGAGTTCACACTGTACACTTTACGCGTGCATAACAGATGGTCACTGAAGGACCATATTCGTATGACCTGACCCCCTTCACTGGCATCAACTTTGCTGACCACCCCATTGGCACCTGTACTTGCCAATTATGCGTAGAAGGTCGGAACCTTTCCCATCCTACCTGTCTGCCGACAACCTTGAACCCAGCGGGGATGTAATCATGGAAGATAATCTTCCCCACAAACTTAAACACATACACACATACACACACATGAAGATAAGTAGGCAATGTATATCTACACTACGTGATGCTATAAATTCTAAACAGTAACGAAGTGAGCACTTGCCTCTGCAATCGAGGTTTGCATCTCAAATTCCAGTGGGTCTTTTGCATCTTAATTAAGATAATTATGAGATGGACTATGAACATTTCAAGATGATATAGTAGCCTCACTTTATCTTAGTAATTATCAGTTAATGAACTCCCGCGGCTGAGAGCTTTATGAAGACTGGCCAGAAAGAAAACTTAAACTAAATAATAACTTTGATCAGATTCGTTCCAGTATCTGTTAAGATTTTCACTTTATCGTATATGTGATAAATCCTTCGCTTTGACTAAACAGTGATTGGTAGGAGGTGAAATCTTGAAGATAAGGTCCTTCCTAATAGCGTAGAATTTATAATCTTTAGTTAAAATCAAATTAAAGAAAGGTCATTCATAAATTGTTTATATTACAATCACTACTAAGAAATTTTGAAGATTAGGTCCTTCCTTATAATATGGGATTCAAAAAACGTCACCTACAACCCAAGTAAAAGAAAATTCATTCATAAATATTTTTATTAGAATCAAAATGTTTCATTCTTTAAACGTTTATAATTCCCTTTTTACTCCTAATACCTAAACGAGCCATGATCCTATTCTTAGTTCTTAACTACAACATCCTATTCTCGCCAAATTTAGCGCTTTTTTTTTTGCAGCCAGTCTGCTAAATTCAGCATCTCTTAAAAACAAGTAAAAATGCGCCGAAGTTTCTTCGGCCCAATCGAGTTTTCTGTACAACGTTTAATGCTGTAAAAGACTAACCTACGACTGGCCTGCGGTTCAGTTGCTCCCCAGATGCGGTGAAGTTAAGGGGCGCGCCGATCGCCGAATTTCGAGGAATTATCGATTTTTAGGTTTTTACAGTTTTGGACGGGTATATGTCTAAATAAACATGTCCTTAAATATTATTGTTAAATAAATTTTAAGTGTTTTTTTTTTACATTTTTTCGCCGCATTTACCGGCATTTAAGCGGCATTGAGCGGAAAATTGTCGCAAACTTTCTGTATGACTGTTTAGGCGGAAGTGAGAAATATACTTTACTTTCCTACTAAATACACATTATCTACAATAAAAACTGGCTTTCTCTCTCAAAAAATGTAATATCAGAGTAAATATGTATCTATGTATCTCGATATCGCCCTGCGAGCGACGCTGAGCGACAAAAGTCATACAAATGTTTCTGGACTTGCCAATTCTGGAAAGTAGACGTTGAGAAATTTACTTCAGTGTCCTACTAAAACTACCCATTTTCTACGATAAGAACTTCTTCGTTCTCTAGAAAAATATCCAAAAAAAGTAAATATATATCAACGTATCTCGATATTTCGAACTCGTTATCACAGATATACTATGCCAACTAGTATACACATAATATTTTATATTTACTGACATATTCTTACTGCGTGTTTTCGGAAATATGAAATTATATAAGTAAGTAACGGTTCCAAACAGAGCGTCGGGTTTTACCAGTAACCAATAAACAATCTCGATTTGTTGTGTAGTTTTGGTTCAAGTGATGTCCTAGTGCTTTGTGACGCATTTCCTTTTCGGGTTTTCGTACCGTGTGGTGCATTCACGCAATTCCATTGCCATAAACAAGAGAAATACCGCTCTTATGAGGGAGAAATTTGAACGATTGCGTCTCCCAAGTTTGTGACAAGAGCAGAACGAAGCCAACGGGAATTGTCACCCCTAGGATAGCAACGACGCCAGAACGCCCATATCTTAAGTAAGGGATTTATTTTCCTGTATTGGTGATATTCAGATTAGTGGCATTCTAATTAGTGATTAGTATATTTCATAATTTATTATATAATTATAAAAGACCACAAAGTTGATTTTACTACAATGAGTTCTCGTCTGACTCGTGACTTGCGTAGGCTTGGTTGTTCAGTGTTTGTCTCTCCAAAATCTGAACAAAATATGTACAACAGTGGTTGCATATATAGGTTATGTAGGAAATTTATATTGATAGCATGTATTTATATAGGTTACAAGGAAAACTTTAGGGTCAGTGTGAAACATGTGAACAAACCTTTCCTAGAATACCATGTCCTGGCCTAACCTCATTTGGGCATTTATTTTTTAGTTTATTTATTACGGAAAACATTCGCAGTGATGGCATATAGCCTACTATTTTTTATAGGTTATGGAAAAAACATTTATTGATGGCATATATTAGTGAATTTTTGTTATGCAAAAAACTTTGCACTTATATATATATGTATATATTTATATA
>JANJGK010006524.1:22500-25000 GCA_039081455.1 Macrobrachium rosenbergii
AAAAATGTAAAATGTAAAACACTTACAGCCACATAAATTACATACAGTAGGTCAGTAATGCAGTGATTTGCAAATAAGCAATGTAAATATGAAGGTCCTCAGATACAACTGTTATGGTAAAATTACATCAGATCACAGACAATAGTCCATTGGAAGGGGTAAATTCCAGGGTAATGGCAATCAGTTAATTAAGATGATTTCTGCGGGGGGCAACGGAGTCTTGCGCTCAGGCTGCGACCAGGAATGGCTGCGAAATTTGGATGGCAGTCGGAACTAGTGGGGCATAGATTTGCGCACTGGACAGGAGATGATGGCCCCTGTAAGAGAGGCCAGGAGTTAATGCAACATGGAAGATCAAGGAAATTTCCCCTGCCATCCATTAACCATAAATCTCTGCACGGGGGGGAAACAAACACTTATATCACTTGCCCTTAATTTGCACTGGGGAAGGGATATTAGAATACTTATCACTGAATCATAGTCAGCTGATTTCAAAGCAAGTCGTGGGGCGAGTTACGGGCTGCTCAAAGTGGGATGACTTAACAAAGGGAATGCGTTTGTGGAGGAAGAAATTGAAGGTTGCAGGAATGGAAAAATCAAGGAATTTCAGGGGGGAGGGAAGGGGCTGGCTTACTGACTACTTGCGATCAACGTACCTGGCCTGCAAGTGTGTGTGCCAAACATGGGAGACTTGGCTGATTACCGAAGTAGCGTTCACCAGCGTACAAGGGAGGAAACGCTGGACATGCATCCGTGACGGGATTCTGGAGGCCTCTGCTTTTCCCCGGGAAATCAGTGCTTTTCCTGGCTGCTTGTTTGAAGTGTGGACCTGTCGTCTATCTGCAAAAGTCATGCAGCCAGCAAAGGAGTGGAAGAAAAGTGACCTTAAGATTAAGTACTTAGTGGTTAAGGTCCTATCTATCTCCCAGCCCGACTGTGCCCCCCATGCCCGCAATGCCTAGCTACTCCCACATCACGTCATGGGGTGGAAGGGGGGTCCACATTGTCTATCCCAGATCAGCTGAGCGGGGGAGGCGATCCCTACATGAGTGAAAACTGGCGCTAACTGCCTTGCACTAGTTCAAATACGCTTGGTCTCCCTCGCCTGCCATGTTTTCTAGCCACCATAGTCAAATGAAAGGAGAAAAGGCGTCAAAGAACATGTAATTATATATATATGTATATATATATATATATATATATATTATATATATATATATATATATATATATATATATATATATATATATATATATATATATATATATACTGTATATATACATGTGTGTATGCAAATTTTATGTAACATATAATCAAGAGAGAGCACATTTCTATTCATTTGATTGTATTGAAAATTTCAGGGGCATATTTCTTATATGACAAAATAGTTGTGCAAAATCAGCCTTCTAACTGTCATGGCTTCATAGTTATTACAAAAAAAACAAAATTTTTTTTCTTATGCCATTTTCTCAAAACTTAGTTTTTTTTTCAAAAGTGAAAGCTTATAACTCCAAGAAAACTGAATCAAATTCGATCAAACTTTTACAGAGTGTAGTATAACTATATGTCTTGATTTCGTACACGAGAAATTTATTTTAGAGTAAAAATTTTTTTTGTGCATATTATTTTTTAAATGTTTTGAAAACTTTTTGCCAAATGCAAAAAAAAACATTAACTTAGAAGTCGAATTTCTAAATTTCCCACTAGGAAATTTTCATTATTAGGTGAAGATGAAGTGGTAAAACTCTGAAGCAAATCCCTTCATTCATAAGGAAGCTATAAGCACTTACTTTATAATAGGGCCTTATGGAGTCAGCGCTCCCCTTAAGGTATATCGCACGCCTCCGGAAGGCGCTGCCAGGCGCACGATACACGGCTAACCTTAACCATAAATGAAATAAAACTACTGAGGCTACAGGGCTGCAATTTAGTATGTTTGATGATTGGAGGTGGATGATTACACGTACCAATTTGCAGCCCTCTGGTCTCCTCAGTAGTTTTTAAGATATGCGGGCGGACAGAAAAGTGCCGACAGACAGACAAAGCCGTCACAATAGTTTTCTTTTACAGAAGACTAAAAATGAGTGAATCCCCACATAACTGGCTTCGTCTTAGACAGAGCTGGGATCTCTCCACCTGCACCTTGTATCCTGAGAGCCAATTCTTCATTCAGATTCGTCCTTGCGTACTCGTGTTCCTAGATTATTTTAACAAGTCTCGAATTTATTATTGGTGATTTCTCTTTTTTTTTTTTGAGAGAGAGAGAGAGAGAGAAAGACAGACAGAGAAAATGCTCTTAGACTTAAGAGCGATCATATGAATGAATCTTTGTCTCGTTACTCCACGAAACATCAATCAAAGATTATTTCATGTACTTTTATTTAATATCATATTCATTTACTTATTTCTATTCATTTTCAGATTTTCTACTTTTTTTATAAGTTTTGATCTATTTTCAAGTAGATAAGCTCTCCCCTGCCTTACATCTCTCTCTCTCTCT
>JANJGK010006524.1:27500-36863 GCA_039081455.1 Macrobrachium rosenbergii
TTAGCGGCATTTGGGCTGCTGCGTCCCTTATTAAAGCACATCATATTAGCGACCTCCTTCGACTACCAGTCGATAGAGTCCACGAATGGCGTGGATGATTAATGAGTCCAAGAGCAGGGTCGGGGGGGGAGGGGTGTACTACTTTCCCGGGCCCGGCAGTCTTGGGGGCCCCGTGACAGCAGTTTATTTTTTTAAGTTTTCTTTTTAGGGAATAAACAAAGGGTGCCCAAGAGGACCATGCTCCCCTGACAATATTATTATTAACTATTTCTTTTTCTTTTCATTTTTAATAACATGGACAACTACATTTTTGGTTATTCCACTTACTCTTGCCATAAATTCATGCAAACTAATTGAGTTTAATATAATCCTAATATTTCATTTAAGCCTGTAGCCAGGACTCTTTTGAATTGTGTGAGGCCTGGGGTGGAGGTAATGCTCCCAGGGGGTAGAGGAGTAGTGCGGGGGGGGGGCAGTTTTTATTCAAAGATTGAGGCCTGAAAGGGTGATGCTTAGGCCCTGTCCAAGAGGTGTGTGCTGTGATCAGTTCTGTGTCTGTAAAGTTGGTGTCTCCAGCTTGAAAACCTTTATTAATCCATTGCAACATCTGGGGAGAGAGACGCAGACACGGGGCGCAGGGTGGGCGGTGTTTGACGTGCTGTAACGAGGAATTGCGTTAGCATAAACGCTGTTTGAGAAGGGGACACAGTAGAGGTGATAGATTTATGAAAGCTACAGAATGCAGTATATATTAAGGTTAATATACATGAAGAAGAGATTCTCTGGGAAAGCAAGGGCCTGGTTTCATGCCACGGGAAATTAGTTCCCATGTTCTACCCTTCAGCCGCCAAGGATGGTAACCATCCGTTTCAGGTTTAGGATATTGCGTTGAACCAAGAAAAACTACCGTTCACTGAATTCGTAACTACCTGCTTTCCAGAACTTTTGGAACCTAAGATTGCAAAATTGGAATTTGAAAGACAATTGTCCTTGGTATTGCATTGGTTTTGATCGCACTTCCTAAGAAAAGAATTCCAGTGTTTTGGTATTCAAGCACCTGAGTTGGGATTTAATTTGACTTGTGGCCATGAAGGTAGATATTATCTCATTGAAGCCAGAATGACATTGCCTTGTCTTCGTGACCCAACAGAGTGTTATGATCATCATAATGTATAAAATTTGTGTTTATATTTGCCACATTGACTCCTTAACCAACAAACTCCCCCCACCCCCAAAAAGCAAGTAGTTTGACTAGAAAGAATTCAAGGATAACTCAGTCTGAAATCACATCCTTTTTATATTCGTCATTTAGACACTTTCTTTTACCAGACTCTCTCTCTCTCTCTCCTCTCTCTCTCTCTCTCTCTCTCTCTCTCTCTCTCTCTCTCTCTCTCTCTCTCTCTCTCTCTCTCTCTCTCTAACCGCTTCCACCATTGTCAGCAATGAATAACTGTGAGACCCATTACAATGCAAAATCAAGAGAGCTTTTTCCTCTCTCTCTCACTCTCTCTCTCTCTCTCTCTCTCTCTCTCTCTCTCTCTCTCTCTCTCTCTCTCTCTCTCTCTCTACCTCTTCAGAGGAACATTTAGTTACCTCACCCTGTATAACGGATCCTTAACAGATATACCTCCAATAATTATCTCCCCCCCCCCCTCGCAACGACGTCAGTAATTTCCTGCCTCCTGAACGAGATCAGAAATCGACGAGATTTGAGTGACTGTAAATCAAGACAAAATTACCAGATATATCTTACCTCTTCTCAACTTCCTTCCGTCTCTGTAGAAACAAGCAAAGGCTACATGTTGGCATCTAATCATCGAATCCATCTGTCATAGTAGAAGTTATCGTACCAAAAGCATGCCAAAGGCACCTTGACATTAACGACTTCGTACGTTCTGAAAAAATGATCATGTTGTCAATGGCTGATAACAAGGTTCGTGTCATTTTAACCCTGATCTGCTCACAGTTTACTCGAAGTGATAGTTTCCTGACACTTCAAAGGATGACGACAAGTTTTAAAAATATGCAAATAAGTAAGTACACTTCTCGCAACTGGTGGGAGCAAACTGTTCTTTAGAAAACAACAGACTTCGCCACTTGAAGAGTTTAGGTATTGCAGCTATAACAGAGTATATATTTTTAGATTCGTGGATGATTTTAAGTTACAGTAGCATTCGTAATGTGAACTGTATTGATTTATTCTCCCATCAGAAATGTAAATATGAGTGAATTCTGTGAAGTGATTTTCAAATGCCATTGACGAAGGAAATGTGAGAAACGTCTACAGATGAGAGGATATGAAGATTGCGACTGAGAAACAGTTGATGAAGCATTGGAAACGTTTCTGTATGGATGTATTCAATATGGGCAACACAAAAGGGGGTTAAGGAAGACGTATTCAAAAATGCTAACATTGAATGAAATTTGTTTACCCGAGAGGATATTTGAACTACGGTAAAAAAATTATTTGAATGTAGACCAGACGTTCAAGAGATGGACCACGCGCCCGAACATGGGCTCGGATTTGAGTTAGATAAGAGAATTTGAAATTCAATGCGTCTTTTGTCAAGAAACGGTTAGCGCTTGAAAAGGAAATTGCCAATTATCAAGCGATTGTTCTGGATGATGCAAATGTATCCTGGGTGGCGTAGGGGAGAGAGAGAGAGAGAGAGAGAGAGAGAGAGAGAAAGAGAGAGAGAGAGAGAGAGAGACTTCTTGGAGCTGACCGGAACGGGTTTTGTTCAACAGTTACCCTAATACGCTCTGAGATGGTGTACTCTTCTAAATCATTTATTTTTTATATATGTTTATTTGTTTAATTATTGTTCCCTTTTGCTTTGCTGTAAGAATAATAATAATAATAATAATAATAATAATAATAATAATAATAATAATAATAATAATAATAATAAATAGCTGTCTTCAACACAGAGTCTCAACCTTCATCTGCCTCAGGTGAAAATGAATGAAAATGCTCAATGCCTCTTTGAAGACATCTGCGTCAGTGCTTCGTCATTGAAATCCACGTCTTACGAGCTTGATAATACTGGACGAAGCGGGAGATTTTATGCAAATAAGTAACGTGGGATAAACAGTCTGCTGGGTACGTAAAGAAGGAAGGAAATATATACATATGAATATTATCCAGACTGGTATTGGTGTTTCGAATGGTCTTGCCCAAATGCATCTGGGCAAGTAAAATGCTGGTGGAAACAAATGCTACAAATGTACGAATTTATGTGAATGTGTGAATGTATGGAATTTGGACAACAAACTGTGCATGGAAAGTGAAATAAGGTAATGGGTGCCGGCGTCAGAAGCCATAAAGGTTATTCCTAAGATCAGAATAATGCGTGAACTGACAGAATCCTTTTTAATGTTCTGAAAAAAACTATTCTGCCAGCTTTGTCTTAAAAGTGCTGAGGCTAGAGGGCTGCAAATTGGTATGTTGATCATCCACCCTCCAATCATCAAACATACCAAATTGCAGCCCTCTAGCCTCAGTAGATTTCATTTTATTTAAGGTTAAAGTTAACCTTAATCGTGCGTCTGGCAACGATATAGGACAGGCGACGACTAGGCCGTGGTTAAGGTTGCATATTCCGCGGCTCATATATCATTATACCAAGACCATCGAAAGATAGATCTGTTTTCGGTGGCCTTGATATACGATGTACAGAAAACTCGATTGCTCCGAAGAGACTTCGGACGCATTTTTTACATGTTTTATTTTAAGTAGAGGAATCAAATTCTGAAAACATCTGATGTTTTCAGAGAACTTACGATCATTCTCATTCATTTCACATCAGTTGCCTGAGGTATTTTATTGCAGAATGGTAGAATACGGTTAAATATTCTTCATACATGCACTAATATGTATATTTTGCGAACGACGTGTCAGACCCCATTACCATCTAGAATCCTAAGTCGTGTACCGGCGTGATTTAAGCCAATGAAGCCATCTCGCTTCAATAAAAAAAAAAAGTTAGGACACACCTCGAGATCGATCTGATCCGAAAGACCCAGGGGGCAGAGGAACCATTTGGCACCGAAAGTCCGAATTATTGTAGGCTTGTAGCTCTCAGTTCAGGGGTATCAGTTTCTCTTGAAGCGTGTTTGTGCGTGTGTGTGATATAATTTTGTGTGAATTATTTCTAAAAAAAATGGAGCCTGTTTCGCTAAAACGATTAGAGGAGATATTGTGCTTACATGAAGCCAAGTGCTTTCAGAATTTACAACAAAAGGTTTGATCTCATTAGGGCAGATTATTCTGCAGGCGACAACACTGCCTAAGCGGATTGATGGAAATCTGGTCAACTCAAAAAATAAATTGTTAACCAACGTGAATTGTAGTACTTGTACCATATAGCAAGTGACCAGATAGACGGACAGAACTGCCGATAGACGGTAGGGCACAGTAGCTGACGAGAAAACAGGATAGAACAAATAAACGATGTATTGCGCAGGCGTCGGTCATTGCAGCGGACCTGGCAGACGTTTGGGGGGACAAATAACTTTTATTGCTCTTTCTAGACCTGAGGTTTATCCGATTTTGCTCTAGGGTTTTGGGACTGTTTCAAGTGATGGGTGGAGTTAGCAAGTGAATAAGTCTGTGATATATAAAGGTGTGAATTTTAAGTTAAAGATCTTTGTTGAGGTTTGGTTGGCAATTAGTATGTATATATTCATGATTTTTATCTGTCAAAGGTTTAATGCTATTTAGTTTATTTTCATTATAATCTTACACATACACGTATATATATATGTGTGTATAATATATATATATATATATATATATATATATATATATATAAATTATATATATATATATATATATATAATATATATATATATATATATATATATATATATATATATATATATATATAATATATATATATATAATATATATAACTATATATATATATATATATATATGTATATATATATATAGTATATATATATATATATATATATATATATATATATATATATATATATATATATATATATTCAAATGCATATGAATACAAATGAGATGGACACCTTCTTCAGCCTCTCTCGTGAGAACCTGACCACTTTATCTGACGGAAAGTTTTGAAGCCTCATTAAATACCTCATTTGGAATAAACGAATCCGCTTCCCGGAAATTTCAGGACCAAAGACTTGCACTGAACAATTTGCAGAATTCCTGTACCGAAAAGCTCATCGAAATTTTTAGTTATATTACAACGATTTCAGTGCTCTAGTTAACACGAAGCAGTGACCAATTTAGTGAGGATTGTGAGGTCTAAATATAAGATTCATATATATATATATATATATATATATAATATATATATATATATATATATATATATATATATAATATATATATATATATATATATATAAAATAAATGTTAGGATGACGAGAATTAAAATGTTCAAAATTAGGTCATTAAATATTTTGTTACTTTGCGAGTGGTAGTTTGTTTAAATTTCACCTTATTTTTATTTTCATATTTTTATGTTTGTGTTTTTAATTTTTCGTTATTTTACGTCTCACCCTTTTAGTTTGTATTTACTTGTTCATTTTATATATTTGGTTAGTATTTTTGCTGAAGATTTATTATGACAATTCATTTTATTGTAATTTTATTGATTCTCATTCCTAGTCGGTTTTTTCAGGCTGATGATGAGGTTTTATACCTCGAGAGCTCGTGTAATGAAGAATGTTCTTCCTGGTCTTGGCAATATTATTTATCATTAAGCTATATATATAATGTCTAATTGGGATGTCTTTCATCAGGAAATCCCCTTTGTTTTAGCATATTTTACCGAGAACTGCTTCCCACCAAGCTCGATGATTTTATTATTGTAGGCCAAAACCCCAACTCAGATGAATGACTGATTCACAAGTCTCTCTTGACCAGAGAACTTGTTCCGCAGCTGAACGCCCAGTCCACCTCCACCTCTTTGTGACTTTCTTAACCTGTTGCTGGTGTGGAAGAGTTATTATTGGAGTTTAGGATTAAACTGTCCCAATTCTTCTGGGATTTCCGTGACCCCTTGATCACTAAGATTAGTGAGGGATCTTGGTTTGAATGGTGCTGTACCAGAATATCCCAAATTTCTGCCAAAATGGGGTTGAATTTGATATTAGGACAGTCTCATAATCATCTGTTTTTCATTCACTGCTATCGAGGATATAACTTCATTCAGCTCGGGAAAGGTTTATTTTACTCCTCTGAGCCGTTCTTGTGGCACCCGGCAGGCAACCTTCTCTCGCGTTCTCCCCGACGCCTGTAACTTTCCCCATATCAAGAGGCAGTTCCTTATTTTCCTTTCCTGTAAACAAAGAGCTATTGTGGTGAACAGAGTACTTGGAAACGTACTCGGTATATTAACATCAAACAACATTTAACTGTAGCACCCGGCAGATTACTTCGTTTACATGAAACACGTTTCTCTTCCCCCGCAGAAAATACAGAATACTGTGCTATTATAAAAGGCGTTCTTGCTTTTTTTTTCTTTCGAAACAAAGCGCAGGAATGTAAAGCAAATCGTATGCATGAATGCATTTATGCCTGCATAGCTCTCTCTCTCTCTCTCTCTCTCTCTCTCTCTGCCTTGGTGTTGCAAGAACGAGAACGTGACTATGCATTCTGGCGTCCTTCATATATCCCCTGGGCACCCCAAACAGAGCACGTCAGAATAAACATCGTATTTAAGCGCAGCGGACGAAGTACAGGTCTTCATCCGCGCGCGTGTCAGCTGACTGCAATAACCTCTGTTTTTTAGTTTATTCCCTGACAGCTTACACTTACAGCGGGCTAAATTGAAGTGTCGTCGCCTGCGTTGGGACGGTGATGGAATCTAGTACGCGTCGTTTACGCTGGAGAGAGAGAGAGAGAGAGAGAGAGAGAGAGAGAGAGAGAGAGAGAGAGAGAGAGAGAGAAGGGATAACTACTGCGAGTGTGACTCGTGCCTTTATTGAATGATGACTGGCAAAAACGTGGATAAACAATGCGTTTATCGTCAAAACGGGTGGCGATAAGGCGTGCATGCGTATATGTGTGTGCGTCTATGCGCGTAAGATAAAGAGAGAGAGAGAGAGAGAGAGAAGGGGTGGGGGGAGGGGGAATCTGCTAAACAAGCAGCGTTTTGACAAATGACTTGCGTTGTCAGAACAAAAGTAATAGGAGTTATCTCATTCTGCGTCAGGGGCATATTTCCCCATGGTGATTTTATACATAGAAAATATTTGTGTTCAGATTCCACCCTTTGCAGTTTTGAATGTTACGAACCTTCTCTGATTGGATTGATTCATTGTGAAAGATTTCTGGCGCATGAAATCTCCTCTGAAATAACGAGCCTACCGCTTTCAGCAAAATCAAATGGGTCTGAATAATACACATCAGTTTGATTAATCTTTCAACTTTCTTTCTTCTGATTTTTTTTTTCTTAACTTTAATCATGGCTTGTTAGTTTTCTGTAAACGAAAACTATCGTGCCGGCTTTGTCTGTCCGTCTGAACTTTTTTCTGTCCGCCCTCAGGTCTTCAAAACTGCTGAGGCTAGAGGGCTGCAAATTGGTACGTTGATCATCCACCCCCCAATCATCAAACATACCAAATTGCAGCCCTCTAGCTTCCGCAGTAGTTTTTATTTTTATTAAAAGTTAAAGTTAGCCGTAATCGTGCTTCAGGAAACGTTAGCTATAATCGTGCTTCAGGAAACGTTAGCCATAATCGTGCTTCAGGAAACGTTATAGGATAGGCCACCACCAGGCCTTGGTTAAAGTTTCATGAACAGATTATTAATTGATTAATTTGTGGGCTATCTGGCGTCACAACTGCCAGGGTCACCGACGCCGGTTTCATGAACAGCCGCTCATACAGCATTATACCGAGACCCACCGAAAGATAGATCTGTTTTCGGTGGCCTTGATTATACGCTGTAAAGAAAACTTGATTGCCCCGAAGAACTTCGGCGCATTTTTTACTTGGTTTTTTTTCCCTTAATCTCAATTATTGCTGTTTTTTTCTGTTACTTTAAATAATCATTCGTTCTCCTTCTCCCTCCCTCAACCCCCCCAAAAAAAACTACTAAATTCCTGTCTCTCCAAATCTAATTACTTGTTGACAACAACGAGACCAAACTTCGTTCAAGTTTTCGCGACAATCCGTGCGGTACTTTTTTCGTAATCGTTCTAACGAAACAAACAAACAACTCAGTATGTATGTATGTATGTTCTTGAAGAGGTAGTGCTACAGGCTCATGCATAACGTATACATAACGTATACAAATTAAATCTTTTATCAAGTAAAAAATACCTAAGTATGAATGTATGTATGTTAGTACTTGACGCTGTTTTAATTCATTTCTTGACATGACTCCATGCCTTCAGCGAGGCAAGATATAGATATCTACCCCAATATACGCCCACTTATGCATGTATGCATGCATGTATGTATGGATATAAGTATGCATTGAAGAATTGTAGGAAAACACCTGAGTCTGCCTCAGCCAAGTAGCACACAAAGCAGTCTAGCGAAATGAAACCTCCGTGACCCAACGTCAGTCGAGTCGCGGATTCGCGGAGGGCGGACGTGTCAGCTCCTCCCGGGTATATGGGCACCTCGCGTGGCTATCTAGCGACGGTAGTGACTGTAAGATTCAACCTTTTGATTTTCATCGTGGATGTAAGTGGGATGGTTATTGAATATCATTGAGTGGAAAGGATGGATTATTTTAATTTTGTCTACTTTTTTTTATTTGTACGATTTTTTTTAATTAGTTTAGTTTCGTTGAAGTTGATAAACCTGGTTTTGGCGTTAAGAAATTAATGTTTGGCAGTGAAAACACGCGGTTTTAAACACGTACATTGAAAGGTGGCTTCCAGAAACGCGCAGTGAATGACATCGAATGTGACTGATTTGAATAAAGGAAAACCAAAAATTTTTCCCAGGAGTTTCCATACTTATCAAAATTAATTTTGCAAGCACGGTGATTCATCAACAGGTGCAAAACATAAAACCAATGGAACGATGAGAACCAAATCAGTAGACCTTTCGCCCGTGCAAGAACTTTGACTTTAACGAACTGCGTTCTTGTATTCCGTGAGTACGAGTCTCAGTCAACGGCAGACCTCGCCTATTTGTAACCGCCGATAAAATGTCACTGTCTGCCTGGTGAGAAAAAAATAAATAGCCAATAATGGGTCCGCTTCCATCGTTAACTTTCATGTTAGCTGTCATCAGCGTCGTGGTTGCTTCCAAGAATGTCGAAGGTGAGTAGAAGGATTAATTGTATAATTTTTATATAATATTTCAAAAGGATCAAACTTGTTCAGGTGGGATGGAATAAGTCAGGCGGTCTGT
>JANJGK010006525.1:0-12500 GCA_039081455.1 Macrobrachium rosenbergii
ACAACCGCATCACCCATCCAATCGCTTGTCTATTGTTCTTAACATACGCCTTTGGTGGGTCCGTGTATGCTTTTCATTTTACTTGAAATCACTTATATCTGTTCATTAGTCAGTTTGATAATAAATGAAGCTTTCCAGTTGCCATTGTTATGTTATCACTGCTGTTACTACTCCTATGACTCCATCGAACATACTAAGTTCCTCGTTGGACGAGTCGGTAGGGTTGTCGGCTAGCACTCGCTAGGCCCGAGTTCAAGTCTACGGCCGGCTAATGAAGAATTAGAGGAATTTATTTATGGTGATAGAAATTCATTTCTCTGTATAATGTGGTTCGGATTCCACAATAAGCTGTAGGTCCCGTTGCTAGGTAACCAATTGGTTCTTAGCCACTAAAATAAGTCTAATCCTTCTTGCCAGCCCTCTCTAGGAGAGCTGTTAATCAGCTCAGTGGTCTGGTTAAATTAAGGTCTACTTAACTTTTCCATCGAACATACTGCTCGTTGTCAGGTTTGCGGACAACTTACGCTGTCATTCGCCGTTCTTCATTCGTTCAAGACATAGTGAGATAGTAAAACAACAAGAAAAAGATTACGGTAACAGTGATGATAACGAATTATTATTAATATTACCATGGATAGAATCCACGGCACATTCTTTAGCAAAACATTCAAAGGGTAGCCAGTTCTTCGTAGCACAGTTCCTAACTAACTAAGGCACGATGAGTGAAGACGAGTGTCGAAATTTCACAGAGGCTCCTTGCGTCGTATGGCGTCGGAGATGAGGATGATAATGTTTCATATCAGATATTCAGTGCCATGATTTAATTATTTGAAAGGCTCCTTGTCCCTCTCTCACGTGTTAATATTTCCCCACAGTGGGGTAGTGCCGCCAGTGCACCCCGTGCGGTGTACTGTAGGCACTACTTAAGGTTCTTTGCGGCGTGCCTTCGGCCCCTAGCTGCAAGCCCTTTCGTTTCTCTTACTGTACCTCCTTTCATATTCTCTTTCTTCCATCTTACTTTCCAGCCTCTCTTAACAATTGATTCATAGTGCAACTGCGAGGTTTTACTCCTGTTTTGGCGCTGAATGACCTCAGGTCCCAGTGCTTAGCCTTTGGCCTAAATTCTATATTCAGTTCAATTCAACATGCTAATATTTGTATCAAGAGAGTCATCAGGATGTGGATACATGTAAAAGGTTAATCAACAGTTTGTTGGCTCATACGCCACCCATCCACAAAATTCTACTGAATTCCATGCATAAAATCCAGAGATCGCAAGGTCACAAACAAACTCACACGGATTTATTCTTGCTGCAGGAGCAAGAGACCGTGCCAGCACAAGGCTGGTCTTCTCTAAAACAGCAAACAGACGCGGGTGAATACATGACCTCCGCCTAACTTCCCAGCGCTAGTAGTTTGTGGAAGCCAGTTTTAACGAAGCTTACATTATTTACAGTTTTAATAAATAACCATCGCGAGATTCAGGCTTAGAGACGATTTATATACATAAGCATTTTTCAGTTACTATGTGAGGACATACAACACACTTCTAAAATTGGCTAAAAATTCGAAGAATATTTATTTTCTTTTTTCATGAGAGAGAGAGAGAGAGAGAGAGAGAGAGAGAGAGAGAGAGAGAGAGAGAGAGAGAGAGAGAGAGAGAGAGGTAAGTAGTCAAGCCTCAACAGCTAGAATCTTCATGCGGTCTGCATACTCGTTTAAGTGTAATGTCTTCTAAACCCTCAACAAGTGTTGACCACATGAACATGACGTCCAGAAATAGAACATGACCACCGGCCACTGCAAAGAAAGTTCGTTCAAACGATTCTCAGTGCAAAGAAATTCAAACGTTTCTGAGAGTGAGGTAGGATCCCATACGAGCACTACTGCGGCATTTGTTTATTTATATTTTGGTGCGGTACATACACTCTGCACTTGAGCAGGCGAAACTTGGCAATTGGGAGGGTAAATACTGACTAAATGTTATCTGCCAACTCTTGTACTTTAGTCGATTTTTATGAATTTCTGTCCTGTGTAGTGTTGAATACTCTTCGCATCACTATATTTTGCAGTGGCCTATCGGGTGCAATAAAAACTGCAAATTCGTAATTTAGTTAACTACATTCCACTCTCTGGTGCGTTTATGTACGATGTGACAATATCTACCAGATGAACGATGTGTATTTATTTTTCCTTGTTGAGGCCTATAATAGCAACAACACATATAATAATTGTTCATGTCATTGTTCACTTTCTCTCCAAGAAATAAGCAACGGATGGTCGAATAGTCGACTATTAGACGCTGTTCACTAAAATACAGTAACAACAGACGGGCAACATTTATGTGGTATGCCAGAAGTACGAGCGTCTTCCTACGCTTTGACATTCCTGGCGTGCATCTCCTTTTTTGTACAAACAGAAGTTGTCCCCCTACTACAAAATATTTACACAGTCAAGGAGGACTTTCTAAGTTTTTGCTTTTCTTTGAGAATGAAGGCGGCCCTGATGTAATGAATTCGAGGTTCATTTTTTCATGATGTGCACCGTGGTCGGGTCGGGGAGGGTACGTATTTTTACACTCTTAATTACTTGCTTATGTCTCCAGCTATTGCGTTTGGACAGCGGCCTGTGCCCAAATATACACGACGGAACTCATTCAGCAACTGGATAGATGATAAGCGAGTAATTTTGCCTTATAATGATATTCAAGATAAAAGTGCTCATGTGCGTAGAAATTTATAAAAGAATCTTTCTCAAATTGGCATTTGATGAAGACGAATTTTTTAAGGAAATTTCCTTGCTACTCCATGTTTTCGTGATTCAGTTATACACACACACACACACACATATATATATATATATATATATTATAATACACACACACACACACACACACACACACACATATATATATATATATATATATATATATATATATATATATATAGTCATAAACTGGGATCTTGGTTGAAGAGAGAATTGGAACAAATTGCAAATTATTACTGCCAAGGAACCAAGTGGGCCCGAGTTTATGAACAAAAGAAAAGTTATTTGAAAACTTACCTTAGATTTTCCCTGGATTTACACTTAAATGATTAAGGTCGCCATTTGAAATTAGACTTCTTTTACAATTAAAAGGGGTTTATTTACAGAGATTAAGCAATTAGGCAAGGAGACAAAACAGAATGCAAAATGGTAACCAATGGGCAGGCTCATTAATTGTATACAGTGAGCAGTGCTGCAGTAATTGGCAAACAAGCAAGCTAATTAAGAAGGGGCCAATGTACAGTACAATTATTCCTGTTATAATAATAACTTGGTTAGGCCAAAATTACATTAAGGGGTCTCAGTTAATTATGCTGCGAAGGTATGAACTCCAGGATGAGGGAATTAATTCATATAAAATTCGGTGGGCCACAGCGGACTTCAGTAATCAGACTGCGACCAGGAATGGTTCGAAATTTGAATGGGAATGTGACTGAGAGGACACAGATTGATGACGGAGCAGATGTTATCTCCCCTGGACTAACAATTGTAGGCGCCAACAATCGATTGGCTGTTTGTCAGAAATACTTCAGCCAGCTGGAGCGGAGATGAACGCCAGACATGCGCTCAGAACGGAGCTGAGAAAGCCTCTCCCAAATCTTCCAAACAGCGCGGCTTGCTGGGTCCTCAGCTTAGGCTGACATTCCCTGCAAAAAAGCCAGACAGCCAGCAAAGAGGACAGAGGGAAAGATTCCTTAAAGGTTAAGTACTTAAAGATTAAGGTCCTATCTGGCCACTAGCCCTAATAAGCCCATTAACCTTCCCAAGCGCTAACTACTCCCACATCACGTGATGGGAGTGAAAAGGGGGTCCCATTGTTCCCCGGATCGAATGATTGAGGGGGGAAGGGAGGCCTATCGGCAACCCACTGGTGCTAACAGCTCTGATCTGGTTCAAACTATGCCGGTTTTCCACCCGTTGCCTGCCAATTTTCCTGGCCCCAACAGTCAAATGAACAGCAAACTGCGTTTCAAAATTAATTATGCACTGGTGTCTACATGAGGGAGGGATATATCCTTGATTATATATATATATATATATATATATATATATATATATATATAATATATATATTTAGGTTTTTACTCTGACCTATTTACTTTATTCCTGGCTCAGGGATCAACTTCTAGGGTCTGGCTGACGGACAGGGAACTTACCATAACAATTATAGGTTCTGACTGCAGTTGCTAGGTCAGGTAGAAACTCATAAAGAAGATAGTTGGGCTGAAGGCCTTACTTCAACAAGGAATTGTTGCAGATAAACACTTGGGTTTACTTCAACTGGAACATATTTACATTAAATAAACACTTAAATCAGAAGACTGGGGAAATGATAGGCAGGTAAAACAAGGTTCTGTTGAGTGATCAAATATTGCAGCAATTTGAGAATACTGAAGATCTAGGGGTTTAATCCTCTTGAAAGGGACACTGTAGATTAGGTTGCAGTGGCAAGGCCACGGCAAGGAGCACAAGACAAGCAGTTGTTTCCACAGCTACCAACACCATCTGCAATTGAGAATGCATGCGGTTACGTAGAGCGACATAGCAATTTTGGGTGAATTGGGTGTTACACATATGGTGCCAAGATAACTTGATTCTAGTGCGAGGTGCTTACGTTAAAATTACCCACTCTACTAACTAAGGTAGGTCTCTGTGAGAAATTGCACGAAAGAAAAAAAAAATGAAATTCAGTAACAAATGATACATGACTGTTGAAAGAACCTCAGCTTAGGACTTTACCTTAGATGGAGCAATGGAGGGCCTTGCTGAATTTCACCAGGAATGGAGGGATGATTTTACAGGGATTGCACTGGTAAGTGACGGGGGGGGCCGAAGGTGGCCACGAGGGATAAGCTCGAGGAGGAGCTGGTAGGGGGCAAGTGTGTAGAGTCTGCTACCAAGAGGGTTTCTGAGGGTGAGGCTGCTGGCGCCCCACTTTTTATGACTTTGGTGGATTATTTTTCCTCTCCTCTCAGATGGCGCTCAGAGCGCTGGCATCTGCCCTTGGGGGTCAAGATGGTGGCTTAGTCATGTGTCGCGACCTCCATTTTCTGTGTCAAGGCCTTGTGCAGGCCTTCCAATCCAGGTGACCTCTGGCAACCACATGTTCACTGGTTGCTATGGGGGCTCAACTTTTCTCCTGGGCTTCATCCCAAAGCTGGTTCGTCCGTGGGGCAGGGTTTTCGTCTCCGTTCACCTTCACCTGAAAGGAGGTTTTCAAAGCAGTCACCAGGTTTAGGAAAGACTGGGAGATTTACCACAGGGGAAGCATGATGACCTTCCTCAGTTATCAGTATGAACGATACTACATTCTATGTTATAAGATAGTTTGGCGATTGAACTGGCTTTCTAAGAGGTCTCCCTCGTTAATATATATATATATATATATATATATATATATATATATATATATATATATATATATATATATATATATTTATATATATATACTCGTGTATATATATATATATATATATATATATATATAAATAAATATATATATATATATATATATATATATATATATATATATATATATATATATATATATATATATATATATATATATATATATATATATATATATGTGTGTGTGTGTGTGTGTGTGTGTGTGTGTGTGTGTGTGTGTGTGTGTGTATGTAATCCTTTTCATCGTCACTTCATCCCCACGTTGAACTTACCTTATCGTATCAATTCTTACTCTGTCCTGCCACATAACTCCTAATATTCGCTTTAAGACTATTGTCAAATCTAGAAATTATTTTAAATATAATTTCATTGTCATACCACGATTCATGTTTGTACAGCAACAGAGATCGTACTAGACTAATGTATAATCTTAATTTCGTATGCAATTTCGGTGTGTTTGACTCCCAAATATTATTCAACCTGATTGATTTTCTTTTTAAGTCTTTCACTAAGTTTAAGCTTAAAAGAAATCGTGCTGTACATCGTAATTCCTAAATACTAGAAGGATTCAACCGTTAATCCTTTCTTCATCTAGTGTTATTTAATCGCTTAGTCCTTATGCTCCTCATTGTTTCTGTATTCCGTAGGTTTATCTCATGTCCAGTCATATACGATGCCTATTACATAAGGTTTATAAATCTTGCTGCATTTTGCTGATTAAAACGGCGTGTCAAGTTTCCATCGTTACTCCACCCTAGACCTTCTCTTCCATCTCCAACCACTTTTTTCCAATATAAAATCGGTAAAGGCAAACAGCAAAGGTGACCTAATATCGTCCTGTAGCAACCCACTATGAACTGCAACTATATTTTGTATATACATTTATGTGGCAGAATCTATAGAGCATTCACTAGCTAAACACACGAAATAATCATCATTCCCTGCAGTGGATAGTTCTCAGGTAAGGCCAGCGACCCTTACCTTGCCTGTTTGTTTTTTAAACACGGTATTGTGCTAGGCTTCCAGAATTGAAACCGAAACAGTATACTTAACACCATAACTTTATCCATGATCCAATTGCCACTCATTCCAGGTGTTATCTTGAGCAAGGCCACAATTTTCTGTTGTGGCTCAATATTTTAGTTAGAGATGCGTCAACCTACAAGGTATCAGTTGCTTGTATTTGAACTTGATGCTCTAATCTAAATATCTGATACTCACTAACGGACATGGCCCCGACTTCCTGGTTTCCCAGTTAATGTGACAAAAACTCATATAGAAAGACACTATAAAGTCCTCTTCCTCCCCATCTTTGATTTCAGCTTCCTAATTCACCTTCCGATAGGCGGCATTTAGCCTTACTTTGACATTGACTTTAATTATTCACACTGGCTAAATTCAGCATTTGGTCTTATAAGAATGTTGGATATAATGACACAATCTTCCATTGATCATCATGCTTTAAACTGCCTTTAGGCACCCTTTAGTTTCGCTTCCATTGCTTTCTTAAAGGTAGATTTTATGAATCAACTAGCTGACCAACCTGGTGCTTCCCGGGAAAACTTTGAATGACAACTGATAAACTCTCTCTCTCTGGCTCTCTCGCTCTCCTCCCTAACACCCCCCCTCTCTCTCTCTCTCTCTCTCTCTCTCTCTCTCTCTCTCTCTCTCTCTCTCTCTCTCTCTCTCTCTCTCCCTTTCCTGTTAAGATAGTTGCTTCAATTACATTGCTGAACATTTTTGACATTTTATTTCTCACCCCTTCTCACTTCCCTTCCTACCGGGGCTGAACTTGGACTTAAAGGGCTTCGAGAGTTTCATTTTTCATCCCAGCGACTCGAAAACTATGGATTAGACATTAATATCTGTCGTTTTTGGTTATTTTAACATGCCAACCCCTTCCCACCCCAACGCCCTTCGGTGCCAGTGATGTCTTACCTCCACAGTGTTCTTTTCCAGATAGTAGGTCATATCTGTATTGAAATGAGGTATGGTAAGCCCATAGAGTTTATTTAGTTACTAAGTCTATGGGCAGAACCAGCCCCATTTCAGGGAAGCCCTTCCCACCCCCATCCCTCTGGTGCCCTTTGGTGCTAGTGATGTCTTATACCCATAGATAGTAAGTCGTATGTATACCAAGTTTGGCTGAAGTAAAAATTGCTCAATGCATCTCAGAGTTATGCTGGAACATACACGCACACACACTTACACTACATTACCATCCCTGATGCGGCCTTAATTTATTCATTAATCTTAATGACATACATTACTTTCCTTAAGGGGTGCTTTCAATTTTTTTTTTAGGAAAATGTAAGGCATTAAGTTAAAAAAATATATATATTTTTGAACTTAATGCCTTGCACTGCCTATGTTAAGGTAGATTTAAGTATTTTCCATTACTTCAGGTCATCAAGGTCAAGGTTTTATCTCAACAAAACCTTGACCTTGATGACATACATTTCCTAGTGGGATCCTTCAGTCATAAATTGTCCCTGACCCTAATGACGTTATTACCTTAAAGTCGTTTTTACTTATACTGAGACTGACCTCAATGCACCAGATTTCCTAAAGGGAGCTTTTGGCTGATAAGCATACTGACCTTAATTACATTCTTCAAGCCGATTATTTTTAAGGAATCGCATCTTCACTTCTGTATTACCAGCTTAAGAGAAGTGATACGTCGATTTCCGTAAGGAAGGACGTAGTAAAGTAAAGAGAGAGAGAGAGAGAGAGAGAGAGAGAGAGAGAGAGAGAGAGAGAGAGAGAGAGAGAGAGAGAGAGGAGAAGAAGAAGAAGAAGAAGAAGAAGAAGAAGAAGAAGAAGAAGAAGAAGAAAGGAAACAATTGGAAAGAATGATATCCTCCTCATCATGGTAATATAAACCCATCTCTCAGAGTGAGGTGATATATTTATTTGTTTTTCTCTGGAAGGAAAATGATGAGTGGAGGGAACGTCCGGCTGCGAAATGATTATGAATTCCCATCGGCACAAAGATTCAAACATTATCATTGTGCCTATTGTTTGATGGAGAGAGAGAGAGAGAGAGAGAGAGAGAGAGAGAGAGAGAGAGAGAGAGAGAGAGAATTCTGTTTTCACTCTCTCTCTCTCTCATGGGGAGAGAGAGAGAGAGAGAGAGAGAGAGAGAGAGAGAGAGAGAGAGAGAGAGAGAGAGAGAGAGAGAGTTCTGCTTTCACTGTCCCTGTGCTTTGCTGTTGATAGTTGTGTTTTTGATATCTCGTCTCGTTCAAGAATTCTAACGATGATTATTGTTTGCAACTTTTCCTAATAGGAGGGTCAGTGATAGTTACATACTGGGAAGCTTGGGTAAGCACCTAACACAATAGTTGACGGAGTATCTAGGCCTAATACGGCAAAGGTTCTTGAAGATGAGCCTCAAGTGTTTTCGCAATCGTATGCTGAAATAGATCTGCAGTTCTAGAAACCATATCTAAGGAGAATCATGCATTCATTAGGAGCTGGTTTAACATATAAAATGTATCTTACTCTGCTCGAAAAGAAGTACTAGAATTTAGGGTAACAAGATGGAAACCTTGGATATCAGATGAGGCCTGAGATATAATAAAGAATAGATAAAAACAATAGGTGCGCATAGACAAATGAAGAACGCAAAGTAGGACGTGATAAATACTTTACAGATGTCTAGACTGAATCTGGACGAAAATCCAAAGGAGATAAGAGAGAATATCTGGACAAGCAAATTGATGACGTTGAGAAAGCCAAATATTCAGGGTGTGGGATTGGTGTTAGAATAAGTCTTAGAACTACGAGAGAAATATTCATGGGTAAACAAATTCAAAAAGAGTGCTGAGTCAAGAATATCAGAAAAAGAAGAAAACAATGCTAGGTGGAACATTTTTGTAATGTCACGAATGAAAGATATGAGTATGAGAAGGATATTATTATTATTATTATTATTATTATTATTATTATTATTATTATTATTATTATTATTCAGAAGCTGAGCCTTATTCATAAGAAAAAAGCCCACAGGGGCCACTGACTTGAAATTCAAGCCTCAAAAGAATATGGTGTTCATTAGAGAGAAGTAACAGGAGGTAAAGGGAAATACAGAAGTGATCACATATTAAAAAAGAAAAAATAAGTGAACATTTATAAATATAAATAGATAAAAATTGAAGTAGAATTCTATTAGGGTAGTATTGGACCTCTGGAACTGAGAAATTTTGAGAGCGAGGCATGTGGGTGCTTTCGTCAGGAAAAGGGGATCAGAGATCAGTTGTGAATGTGAAAGATATGTTAAAATACAACTTATGAACAATTGACAAACAAGAGACCATAACTGCTAATAGGAATCAGAAACCTACTACCACAAACCACTTTGTCCAAAAGAGATAAATCCCTGGCAGAAGCAGACATCTACACCAGAGAACAGTAAATAACAGTATATCGATATACCAGAAGCTGAATGTGCTTATCAATGAATCTAGTTTCTGGAGTGCAATCAACAATAAAAGAAACTTGTGAGACTGAAAATACCAGTTGAAGATGGAACAACTACAGAAATTATTTTAGCTGAAACTGAAATGACACCTTGTAAATTAACTAGGCGGTTTTACTAAATATGGAATGAGGAAATAAAACCTGACGTTTGGGAACTAAAAGTTATAGCTAGGGTACTAAATAGCGGAGACCTGACTGTATGTGGCAACTATAGGGGAGTTGCACAAACGTCGGTTGCAATGAAAATATTTAGTAAACTTATCTTTAGTAGGCTAAAAGTTAGAAATGAACAGGCTAATTTTAGAAAAAGGTTGGGTTAACTATTTGTGTTATGAAATTTAAAAATACCCTTCTGATGGCTTTTGATGATCATGAGAATATATTTGACAGCATCCACAAACCAATATTTGGAAGGTCATAATAGTATTCCCCTTAAATATATAAAGCTAATTAAATTGCCCGTGAACGAGGTAGGTAATGGGGTCTTGTACATAGTGGGGTGCTACTGGGGAATGTTGTTTCACCTTTGCTGTTTGCCGGTTTCATAGATTATGTACTGGAAAAATGGGTGGAAAAGGAAGAAAAGGTTTCGATTGGAATAATGATAGAAATTTCTCAGACAGCGAATCTACAGAAAATGCTGTTTTAATCTTCAAAAACCACAAGATTTACAAAACTTGCCAAACAGGATGCTTTATATATATATCTAGAGATGAGAATGAAATAAATCGATGAAAAAATAAAGTAATGACAAAGTAAGTACAAAGGGATGAAATAGTTAGTTTAATGAGATTGAATCTTTTAGATATTTGGAAACAATATCTGGTAAAGGTTCTCTTGAATGGAAGACTGAAGTAGGCAAATCATTGAATGGGCACACTGGATGATATCTGGAAACCAGTAGACGCATATACAAATCTAATACGGTCTGTGCTGCTATATGGACATGAATCATGGTATGACAATGATATTACATTCAAAAGATTACGTTGATTTGAGAGTAAGGCTTTCAAGAGAATATTAGGAGTCAGATGGCAACGTAGGGTTAGAAGTGATATCACTTGGGGAATTACGGAAGTTTCTTGTGAAGATGAAAGAATGAAAGGGAGTTGGGTTATAGCTTGGACATGCCCTTGGCACAATCCCTGGGAGAAAATTAAGCGGATGGTGTCACTCGGCTCTCGGGTGGGCACCAGAAGGGTTGGAAGACCCAGACCGACGAGAAAAACAATTATGAGACGGGAGGCTGGGGATGAGTGGAGTCTTGTGAACAGGAAAGACGAGTGGCGGAGTTTCACGTAGGCCTTTAGCGTCACGCTGCGTTGGAGGACAAGATGATGAAATATGGACGATAGTTATAACATCTAACCTTGATATATTTTGTATAAATTTTGCTGATATATGTTCGTAACATCAGCCAATTTGTGCAGTCAGATGGATCATAACTGGCTGAGCCTCTTCAAGATGATTTACAGGCAACTGAGGCAAGGTCACTTTACGTAGCAAAACGTGATAGATGTTAACTGCGCGGTAACGTCTCTGGTTGCACCAGGATGACACAGTTGTCTGTTAAGAGGTCATCCACCCGATCAGTCCGGCTTTTCACGAGGAACATGAGACACTTCTTTTTGCAGGTTAATTTTACATAAAGTCATAATCAGATCTGAGACTAAGAAAAGTAATCACGTTCGTTAAAGATGAGGATAAAATACGACCCTTTTTCGTGAGTATAAATCTTGGTACCTTGTTGAAAATACTCTTAGAATTCTGAAGCTTTACGAGGACTAGTCTTCATCTGACAATGAGGACAGTAGTTATCGTAAAGCGAAAGGGCTTAAGTGCATTTTGAACAATGCACTAAGATTCGCACTCAAGAAAATGGTTTCATTTTATCCTCCAAGTCGTATCTCTTGGATTATGTTTTTTTTTTTTTTTTTTTTTTTTTAGTGAAGCACGGTATATGCAGTAGGAGAAAAACACCATAATACACTTTTAAATACTGAGAATGAAGATATTCAATACAAATAGTTAACGGTTTTCATTGAATTTTTACCTTGCGTTAGAAGAGTAAAAATTGTAACATCTACAGCTCATATATGGAATACTCGGAAGCGTACGAATCACGTATAATATCTACCGATTTTTTGTTTGTAATGAATTCCTTTATTCGAATTAAAAAAAAAATAGTCAAGAGACGAAGTGGTGCTTTGGTTGCTGTTGCCCAAGAATAGAAAGCTATTGACCGTCGACAGACCCACAGTGGAGCCCATATTATCCACCCGGTCTGAACCCTGGCAGTGATAGTGAAAAATTGTGTGGAATTCCCTTAGGATTTTCACTCCCTCCCACATTCCCTTTCGGGTATTGTCTGACCACGGATTTTCTTGGTGTTTCTGCCGAGATCAATGATGTTTTAAAGTTATATTTCTTTCAGAGATAGCTTTATCTTTACTCTCTCTCTTTTTTCTTTTGTAATCATGAACTTTCTCGTTAAACTCTCTAAGCCACTCTCAATAAAGTGTTTATAGAGAGGCACATTGGACGGGTAAATAATATTTGTGTCA
>JANJGK010006525.1:17500-35000 GCA_039081455.1 Macrobrachium rosenbergii
TTTCTGGCAGATTTTCAGCAGTCTTTGTCTCCATTCGCCTTTTATCTGAAAAGAGGTAATTCAAGCAGTCACCAGGTCTTTAGAAAAGATGAATAGATGCACCAAAAAGGGGAGCATGAAGAGAAGTTTACATAGGGGCTGAGTTTCTCACGTCGTTTCTCAGTTAGGTATCAGTAGGAAATTATGTTATTTTGGGGTGCAAGGCAGTTTGGAGGTTTGGGTTTGCTTCGGAAGTGGTTTCCCACTTAACAATATATATATATATATATATATATATATATATATATATATATATATATATATATATATATATGATATTAAAGGTAGAGTCTGTAATGCTTGTCTGACTAAGGATAGCAAAATTACTACAAATTAACGTAATCCACTTTCCTCATTTAATATATATATATATATATATATATATATATATATATATATATATATATATATATATATATATATATATATATATGTATATATATATATATATATATATATATCCACAGGCCATTTTCCCTTTAGAGGGGGTAGTGCCAGAATCGTGGATCTTTCTGTGTTTCAGCAAGTCTCTTTTAGGGATGAAGTTGCTGGACCTATGCTGTTCTCTGATGGTAGCTGGTGGGCCGTCAGACCAGGAAGGAACCACGTCCCTTGCGAATATAATATATATATATATATATATATATATATATATATATATATATTATATATACATATATAATATATATATATATATATATATATATATATATATATATATATATATATATATATATATATATATATATATATATATATCGCAAAGAGAAAGAGAGAGGAAGACCCTTAGTTCACCAGCAGAACGCTGAGCTTGTGTTCGCATGGGGCGTGGTTCCCCCCTGGCTTGACGGCCCACCAGCTACCATCGGCGAACAGCATAGGGCCTGCGACTTCACCCGTAAAAGAGGCTTGATGAAACCCAGAATGATCGATGATTCTGGCACTAGCCCCTCTGAAGGTGAAATGGCCTATATGTGTGTGTACATATATTCATACATACATACAGACACACGGATATTGGAATTGTAATTCACTCCCACTGAAAATGAGATGCTATCATAAGCTGCTAATCATTTAGAGGAATAAACACCCCTTAATGTGAGGTGGAGACTTGTTTATTGTTCTCCTTGGGGGAATGAGAATTGCCAAATGGTTGAGGACATTGACTCTGCAATTGGCGAAAAGAGAAAAATTTTCGTTCCACATGAAGGTCCATTATGTTGCCAATTTCGAATTTCTGTAAGCTGCTAAAAGTTAAATTTTGAAAAAACAAGAATAAAAGTAATAATAGTAATAGCAGCATTACTCAACACAAGGTATAGAATTAATAAGAATGATAGTAGCCTGAAGAACTTTCACAAGACACCTGAAAGATGTCTTCTTCATGAACGTGCCTTGTAGACTTTTGACGAGCTCAAGGCATATCCGCCAGACGGATGCTCAGAACGTCAGGAGATGTTCAAGTGGGTCGTCCTTGAAGTCGCAAGTCGCCCTTGGAGTGGCAAGGCCCCTGGTAATCTCGGTTTAATCTCTCCGGGCCCTCTTTGTGTGCCTGGATGCATTGTCGGAGGGAGAAGTTTCATAAAACCGTTCTGGCGTCCTCATTCGAGATTTTGAATAGACTCTGTTTGCTTTTTCAAGATAATTTAAGTCGATTTTAATTCACGTCTATATACACACACACGTATATATATATGTATGTGTGTGTGTGTGTGTGTGTGTGTGTGTGTGTGTGTGTAGACTTTTGGGTTGTCATAGTCTTTTCGAAATGAAGTTGTTTGCTCCATCTCCTGCTGTACCTTTGTAGGCAACCCACTTTAGTTGTCTAATCACCAGATACATAATCAATGTATATATATATACACACATATATATATACTGCATATGTAGCCAGAGAAAAAAAGGCACTACAGACATCATTCATCTGGCACCTTTATATGTCACTAAGCATTCCGTGTGGCTTGGAATTCACGCTGTTTTCATCGTGCTTTAATTTGGAGTTGTAGACTGCGTTTCGTGAATGTATCAGTGGCTCTTTCCCCGATTAAATTTCTTGGTTCCTGTTGGTTATTATTATATGAGCTTAATGGCGTGCGCTACACTGCGCTGGAACGTGGCACTCCCCATAATGTCTCCCCTACCATCCCAATCCTGTATCTACCCCACCCCCACCCTGGGCGAACAAACAGGTTTGCAGGAAGAGGGTGGATGTGTCATGTCTCCCCGACCTTCCTGATCCCCTACCTATCCAGCCCCCAACTGGGGTGGACAAACAGGTTTGCAGGAAGAGGGTGGATGTGTTGTTTCCCCGACCTTCCAGATCCCCTACCTACCCAGCCACCACCTGGGGTGGACAAACAGGTTTGCAGGAGGAGGGAGGTTTTGTGTCATGTCTCCCTTATCCACATGATCCCCTCCCTACCCCGCCCCCACCTGGGGCGGACAAACAAGAAATAGCCACTCGGATTTTATTATTATTAATTTTCCCATAATCCTTTCTACAAGGTGTTAGCCATCTGGTTGTCAGAAAATGTTTTGGGGATGAAGGCGCTAGCCCATACTTCAACTATAAATCACTGCAGTCGAGTAACCACTTAGTACGTCAGTCACTACTTTCGGTTGGTGAACGAGTAAACGAGCCCAAAGCCATTCCTTCCCCTCAGGATTGTACAAGGGTCTTTCGTTGGTGAGCCAAGATAATGAAGCAATAAGATACTTGAACCATGTAGGTGTTATTATTGTTGTGAAATTTAATTTTACGTAAATTTGTTAAGCTTTCCTTTTTTAGTCCCTTAATGCTTCATAAACGATATAAAGATCCTTATAAAAGGCAATCATAGCTTTAAAATAAGACTGTTCAAAGGAGAGAGAGAGAGAGAGAGAGAGAGAGAGAGAGAGAGAGAGAGAGAGAGAGAGAGAGAGAGAGAGAGAGAGTCATTATACTTCGGATGTTGATGCCGTGACGATTGTGAAAAGACTGAAGGCGAGATTTAGAACAAGTACAGCATATTGTTGATTTCATCTTGCAGTTCTTTTGAAAGACTTGTCACATGACTTGGAAATCCGTTCACAGCATTAAAAGTCACGAATCTTAACCTTCGCTCTCGCTGTGTTCTCGGTCAGTCACTTGAGTTTATTAAATAAATTAAGTTCTTTCTCTCTTACGTATTGTGTTTCCTAATACTTGTTGGACCCAATATGATATGTTTTGGAAGATAAGTATGTGTATACACATACAGTATATACATGCCCACACACAGACACATATATATATGGATAAATAGATAGATAGATAGAGATATCTGTGTGTATGTGGGTATGTATATCCGTGTGTGTTTATGAAATTATTTGTCATTATTATACCCATCCCATGGGAGGGAAGTGCCAACAGTGCCCCTCACGCTTTGCATTGTAGGCATTACTTTGGGTTCTTTGCAGCGTCCCTTCGACCCTGTCTGCAACTCCTTTCATTCCCTTTACTATACTTACATTCGTTCATATTCTCGTTCTTCCGTCTTAGCCTAAACTTTCCGTTCCATTTCACTATTATACTTAAATAACATGTCACAAGGCATAATTCGTAATTTGGTCAGAGTAGTTTGGCTGAAAGTTATTCCCTAATGTATATCGAATCTGTACTGGATGTTACTTTATATATTACACACACACACACACACACACACACATATATATATATATATATATATATATATATATATATATATATATATATATTTATATATATATATACATATACATACATACACACATATAAATGCGTATGCATGTTTGTACATGATACACACAGATACCTGTAAATATTTTAATTCAGCCTTCAGCAGACACTTCCTTCCTTACCTTGGCATGGGAAGCAAGGATGGTTCGTTGAAAGCAGTTTCCCAAATTTCCCTTTAGTTTCATAACCTCACAGAAAAGGCATCGTGTGACATGTCAGCCCGTAGAGTAATGAGTGCAGTCATGTCTCTCTAAGGTTGTAAAACCGCACGTTTTCGACGTTTCCATGCCTTATTCCATACAGAGCTTTCGGCCGTTTTCCCTAACAAGTGTCCAGATGTCCCATCCACGGCACGTTTTCGACGTTTCCATGCCTTATTCCATACAGAGCTTTCGGCCGTTTTCCCTAACAAGTGTCCAGATGTCCCATCCACGCACCATATGTATCAACCTCTCCCTCAGCAATGTTTCCCCGCCCCCCCTCCCGCCCCAGCAGTTTAGAAAGCATTCACGGAGCGCTGACCTCCATGTATGAAAAACTCCCTTGATCCATTAACGCAAAAACTAACTGACTTTTTCACTGAAATCCGTCAATTGGTTTCTGACAAACTAGATAGGTTAAACAAATAGTTAGGCATGGAGGAATCCACACGCTCTGTTTTGTAGGCAAAAGTAGGTTACTCCAAGAAGTATCCGCTGCACGCGTCTTTTTCTCCCTCTTTTGTCGATTTGATGTCATCAGACTCACTGAAGTCGGTTCATCCTAAGATTGGTATCCATTTAGGAATGGGTTTTTCAAAGTTCATCATATCAGTTCAGCACTTTCCTATAACACGCTGTTAGTATTATTATTATTATCGCTGAGGGACACCCACGGCTGACCCTTATAAAGAAAAGGCTTAGGGTGAATCTTTAAAACATTTCGGGATTTCGCTTTCTGGACGTCCTTTTCCTTTCCCGATGTCTTTATTCATTTTTTCTGGCATCTGCCGTTTATATCCTTTTATCTATTTTCATTTTTCCTCAAGGGACCATCTTTTGGCAAAAACGATACAGCAGTTACTATCGAATTCGTCGTTAACTGTTCCCTGTATATAAACAATACCATATCTTTTCTCCTCCCAGATGGAATTAAGTAAGGTTTTGCTTAGATAAAGGGTCCATTATTATTTTCATTATTCAAAATGAGATTACACTCATACAAATCTGACTAAAAGTGCGAGAACTTGCTTAGCAAGCTCCATATAACAGAAATTTGTAAAAATAAGGCATGACCAGAATAAAAATGAAATAACCTATTAAAAATAAATGCATATACTTGCTAACAAATAAACAGCGATTCACATTTAGTTGATGAAGTAACAAGCCAATGAGAACGTGAATAAGTAAACAGTTTAAGTTAATTATACCTTAGTTTAACCAAACCACTGAGCTGATTAACAGCTCTCCTAGGGCTGGCCCGAAGGATTAGACTTATTTTACGTGGCTAAGAGCCAGTTGGTTACCTAGCAACGGGACCTACAGCTTATTGTGGAATCCGAACCACCTAATACCGAGAAATGAATTTCTATCACCAGAAATAAATTCCTCTAATTCTTCATTGGCCGGCCGGAGAATCGAACGCAGGCCCAGCAGAGTGCTAGCCGAGAACGATATCGACCAGTCCAACGAGGAACAGTAAACAGCTTAAAAGGCGAACTAGCAAGCAAAGGGAAATGCGCATAAATGTACCCTAACTAATGGAAAAACACAGCGATTATTCTCTCTCTATATTCTCAATATATGCCTGCGCATAATGTATGCATATTCATGTTTATGACTGATAATATTGTTGTTTATCTTAGCGTCGTCAGTTCTGTTGGAGCCCCGTATTAAAAAAACCGTGATGAAGCGAAGTTCAAAGGATGCCAACTCAAAGCCATTGTTATGTTAATGATAAAACATCATCTTTATCAGCATAAATATTTATTAATGATCTGCGCTCGGGGATTACTCACACCCCAATTTACGTCAGTTAATGTGTCTCTTTTATTATTAATGTTGCCTCTCTCTCTCTCTCTCTCTCTCTCTCTCTCTTTCTTTACAAACGTGTATATAAATACGAATATATATATATATATATATATATATACATACAGTACTTATTTGTATATATATATATATATAGAAATAAGTACTGTACATATTGTTGTGTGTGTTTGGTTTTGTGTGTCGTCCTCATTTGTACAGTACTTATTTGTATACAGTGAAGATGTAAAGAAATTGGAGGGAGGAAAGTGAGTAAAGGCACCGGGACAATAGCCGGAGGGTTTGGGTGGTCCGACTTCTTCCTGAGGTGAAAAATATTTGTTGCTAGAGCAAATTCATCTATACAACTCTAGGGATACTAAGGATGGGTGCCCTAAGGGCTATATTGGTCTTCCCTATTTTCAGGGACTTGAGAACACTACAGACCTAAATCATTGATACGCTAGCATAAAGAAAGTTAAGTATAGCTTAGTTGAACCAGACCACTGAGCTGATTAACAGCTCTCCTAGGGCTGCCCCGAAGGATTAGACTTATTTTACGTGGCTAAGAACCAACTGGTTACCTAGCAACGTGACCTACAGCTTATTGTGGAATCCGAACCACATTATAGCGAGAAATGAATTTCTATCACCAGAAATAAATTCCTCTAATTCTTCATTGGCCGGTCGGGGACTCGAACTCGGGCCTAGCAGAGAGTCAGAGTTGTTTGGAGGCTGAATAACAGCGTTAGCCGAACTGGAGTCATCTGAGGATGAGTTAAAGAAACTCACCAAAGTGAGGAGAATTAGGAAGCTAGGGAGTAGCTCAGTCGCAGAGTTAATAAAATAATATAGTTTCTTTGTGGAAATCGGTAATACTCGGTTAGCAGTTTTGATGTTTATTCCTTCCTTATATTACCAAGACGTCCGAATATTTACGTGCTTCCCTTTTTCTTGAACCTTAGAAAGGGCAAAATTGCACGGCTATAGAAGAGAATATTCATATTTGTTGTCAATCACGCGGAACCCTTGACAGTCACGCTTCACTCCACAGTATCTATATTAGATCTCGAACTGGAAACTGGATGTTGCATCTGGGAATTATTTTAAGGACATTTCCCCCAAATTCGCTTCCATTGATTTGTTTGTCGCTCGTGATTTTTCGTTTTTGTAGAGGTATTCCATTCTGTGGAAGGTTGATTAATAGTTGAATAGAATTTCTGGGTTGTCCCATGTCAATGTGTGCACAGTATGAGTGAAAACAACGAATAGTATCCTGAGAATGTTTAGCTATGCCCGGTATGACTCAATATACAGTTTTCTTTTTGGAGAAGAAGCATTTCATGATTGAACCAGTGTTACAAAGAGAAAGGAGGTTCCATACATATGTGTATTTCATCGAATGCTGAATTTTCTACTACTGGGGCTGTGATAATTCTGCGTGCGTCATTTACATTTGACAGTGTGAGAGTTGTTTGTTTGTTTGCTTGTTTTGTTAGTTCTTTTGTTAGAGTATTTCTCCATATGGCGTATGGGTTAAGTAGGTGGACGATCTTAAATTGAACGTGTGGCATAAATAAAAATATGTGGTTATTCTGTCTTCTTGGGTGCCCTATTTAGGTTCCTTACTCCGGACGATGGCCATAATTTACAACCAATATTTCGAAACCTTGGGATGTGCCATAGTCTAGTTAAGATAGCCGTCCATAGTCTTGTGAAAAATTTTTCTTCCTTGATAGTGCACAGTTACGCTAGTTTTCTCTTCTTTATTTTAAAAGAATATTTTTTTAATTACATAACGTACCTATTCTTTATTTTTTACTAGTTACCCTTTTGCCGTGTTTATGCAAATATGTGGGCATTTATAATAATAATAATAATAATAATAATAATAATAATAATAATAATAATAATAATAATAATAATAATAACCCTGTGTGGATTAACCTTACGGAGCAAACTGCAGGTTATGAGATGTCCCCTGTTTAAGGAGAATTGGCAAGTTTGGGAAATGAGCATTATGGAATCTTCCGTAATTCAGGAATATTGAATCCCGGTGATGAGTCTCAAACGTCACGCAAATTCAGGCTCTTTCCTGCATTCGGTAAACGAGTTTCTTTTTCTTTTCTGTGAGGTCCTGTCTCGATTCTTATCTCTCTCTCGATGGGGCTCGAACGCTGACTCGTTTTTACTTTAAATGATTAAAAACCTTGGTCGATTTCATTGACGATGTACTAATTCCCGATGCAGCGCCGTTGTTGGCGGGCAGTACAATGATCAAGAGAAGGGGGTGGGGCGGGGGTCGGGAGCTGGGGGTTTGTAGGAAAAGGAAGATGGATCAGCCTCAAAGGAAGGGTTGACCAATTCCTGAAAGTTGCTGAGCGATGGAATGATTCAGGTTCCACACACACACAATAAAAGTAAGAAATGCGCCGAGGTTTCTTCGGCACAATCGAGTTTTCTGGACAGCGTCTGTATGAAACTCTCAGCCGCGGGAAATGATTCAGAAAAATTCAGGAAAAGAGCATGGTGCTTCCAGACAGTGTTAAATCCTCTCTTCACCTTGAATTGAATACCCATAACAGCAGCCAGGAAGAAACTTCTTTTGAAACTTCTTGTAAACATAAATGCTAATGGGAGGTTGTCTTGAAGTAATTCAATGTAGCTCTCTAATCAAGGTTTAGTTCAAGTTAAAGTCCTCCTGGGCCCCTGTAGGCTCATAAGGCAGGCGCTGATCTCCTGTTAATGTTAGCATATTTTTACTTTATTTATTACCATTTTTGATTAGTAAATGAAGTTAAAAAAGTTAAGTATAGCTTAATTTTACCAGACGACTGAGCTGATTAACAGCTCTCCTAGAGAGGGCTGGCCCGAAGGATTAGACTTATTTTACGTGGCTAAGAACCAATTGGTTACTTAGCAACGGGACCTATAGCTTATTGTGGAATCCGAACCACATTATAGCGAGAAATGAATTTCTATCACCAGAAATAAATTCTTCTAATTCTTCATTGGCCGGCCGGAGACTCGAACTCAGGCCTAGCGAGTGCTAGTCCACAACTCTACCGACTCGCCCAAGGAAGATTAGTGAAGTATGTTGGAGAGAGAGAGAGAGAGAGAGAGAGAGAGAGAGAGAGAGAGAGAGAGAGAGAGAGAGAATCGGGTAGGGAGAACTATGTGCGTTTATTATTTATGCAGGTAGATATTAAGAAAACAACATTCATATCATTCAAGAAAACAGGAAAATGGAGTTTAAGAATGTATTGTTTTCCAAACACTTTGTTTATTTTTGTATCCATGCATTTATAGAAAGCATGGCCAAAAATAAGAGAGGAGGTTAATGAGCCGATCTCACAGTATGGGATAACACCATACAAAGAAAATAATGAGGCAATACATATCTGTACAAGAACACGTGTACAAGCGCTTAACAAGGAACGAAATGGTCTGTCTCAGGTCCGTGTGGGTAGCTCGGGACACTTGAGATCCTTCGCAATTTTCTCTTAATGAAAAGGGGTAGCTGTCCCGCTATTCACGGTTTCTTTTCAGATCAGGCACTACATTTGATTGTATTACCCTGCTGGTGGTATCTAATCAGTGATCTATAACCATATGTTGTCACCTAACTTTGGTATCATGGTCTCCACCAGTTTTGGATTTTCTTTCAGCTTGTTATTTATCGTATGTCTTTTCATGATCAAAGAAATTGTTCTGAATTATTTTCAGTATTAAAGAAATTATTATAATTATTCCTTATGTATTCATTGCTATTTGCTATCAATTGTTTTCAGTTATCCCTTGATTTTCCTCTTTCCTTCTGTCACGCACAAACACGCTATGTTCTCTTGGCTTGGTTTTTATTATTGCTTGCATTTCAGCTACAGCTATACACTAGCGGATCCAGGGGGTATGGGCACCCGGGCACGTGCCCCCCTCCCCATGAAAAATAATGACCAATTAATATTGAAGATTTAGATAATAACATAAATGAGAAATATAAAAATGGGGAAAAATCTATTACAGAAATAATATATATAATATAAATTATATATAATATATATAATATATATATATATATATATATATATATTATACATATATATATATATATATATATATATATATATATATATATATATATATATATATATGTGTGTGTGTGTGTATGTGTGTGTGTGTATACAATATGAAAATTGGTGCCACCCCCATGAAACTTTTCTGGATCCGCTAGTGATATTATGATAAAATGGTTGTACTTGTGTTTCCGCGCTCGTGTGCTTGTGTGAGTGAAAACTGTTGTCGAAATATGCATTTATAAAACAGTTACATCTTACCTATACGTTCATGAGTCATGTCTGTTACACGAGAAGCCGTAGAATGAATGAAGCCATATATCGCTTGCCTGGAATGCTACATAATAGACCCTTTCAATTTGTCGTGAAGTTACAGGATGTTCAGGTGATGGTATTATTCCTTTAAAGGAGTTTACAGCCGTGTAAGCTGATATTCAGTGGTTAAAAGAACGTTCTCTTGTACATGATATATATGTGTATATATATATATATATATATATATATATATATATATATATATATATATATATATATTATATATATATGTATGTATGTATATATATACACACATACATACATACATATATATACACATACATACATATACAGTATATATGTGTATATATATAATACATACATACATACATATATAATATATATACACATGTATTATAGCTAGACGAAAATTGAACTTTCTGAAGTCTTCTATTGGGCATTGCATAATGTATACATATATATATATATATGTATATGTATATATATATAATACATATATAATGTATATACACATGTATTGTAGCTAGACGAAAATGGAACTTTCTAAAGTCTTCTATTGGTCATTGCATAATGTGTAGAAGTACATGAAATATGTGGAAACAGACACGTTAAAGGTAAAGGTAGCCAATAAAAATTATATTTAACAAACGCTACAAAGAAGGATTTTGGTGTAGATAATGCAGTTCATTTGTTGATTTCAGCCATACTGTGAGTATTTCACTAAGCTTGTCATATTTTTTATTTTGAATCAAGATCATCAACTTTGTACTGGAACTGCAATTCTTTCAGTTGTACCATCAGTTGCCCTATTTTGTCCTTTCTTGGTTTTACAATTGATTTTTTGTTATTATTTATTTCTTGTATATAATACTTGCACTGTAGTTACTTTGATATAATTACTTGGGTATTATGTGACATTTTTTATGTTTTATTATTTCTTTTCAGGTATGTGTAAGCGAATTAATACGTAACGATGCCTGCGGGGATGGCGCCTGACGCGTTTGACATTGCATTGTCATTTGTCGGTAAGTTCTTATTTCATGTGTGCTCGCCCACAAAAGATATTATTTCGACTTACGATTATTGATAGTCTTGAGACGAAGGGAAATGAAGAGGTACTGCGGTCTTTAAATGGTGAACCTATATTCATTATTAAATCATCTTATCTATGGACGGTTATTTAAGTTAAGTATACCTTAGTTTAATCAGACCACTGAGCTGATTAACAGCTCTCCTAGGGCTGGCCGGAAGGATTAGACTTATTTTACGTGGCTAAGAACCAGTTGGTTACCTAGCAACGGGACCTACAGCTTATTGTGGAATCCGAACCACATTATAGCGAGAAATGAATTTCTATCACCAGAAATAAATTCCTCTAATTCTTCATTGGCCGGTCGGAGAACGATATATACCCGTCCAACGAGGAACTCCGGGATTGTTATTAATCATTTGCATTCAGTTTGCTCATTTCTTTGTTGGTTTGTTTTATCATGTTTTACTTTTGGGCAGATGTTCCGCTCAGGTTTCCGAATGTAGTAATTGACGTTCGGTAATAATAATAATAATAATAATAATAATAATAATAATAATAATAATAATAATAATAATAATAAATCTCTCGTAGTGTCATAACCATTAATAGAGAAATGAGACTCTCTCTCTCTCTCTCTCTCTGGGATTTATTACTGATGGTAGAATACGGGTTGCATGCCAACTGTTTTGTGAAACTCATTCCATAAATAAAATTATCAAATTTAATACCTTCATCGTAATTTTTCAGTTCTCATATTGGGCATGGTTATTTCCAGTAAGATATTATATCTAATCGCCAGTTTGACATTCAGCAACTTATTCATCGTCACCATTAAGAAATAAGCCATCATCATTATAAGCATTATCATCGTCATCGTAATTTACATTTTCCCTTTCATGTTGTTAATTCTCAACGTCACTGACAAACTTTAGAGGCATTTTCTTTTTTGGATAAGCATTTTCGCTCGTTAGATTTGTTAGTGTAAGACTGAACAGAGTCAAGGTAGCAAAGTACAGGATATAACATATGACTTTTTTCCAACTTTTCTCGTATGAAAGAAGCTCTAACGCGAATGGAGAAAAGTCTTTTTCATGATTACTGTAATCTGTCATCGTTCCAAAGGCAGGTCTGTACCTTTCTGCAGTGACAGTGCCCATTCCCGTCTCTCCCTTCTCCTGTCTGGTTTTCTGTTTCGTTAGACGTTCGATTGGTGAAGTCAGTCCGCATCGGCCTTCGCTAAAAAAACAAAAAAACAAACGAAAGAGCTAGCAGCAAGTTTTTTTTCCTTTTGAAAGGTCGCACTCCAACGACGGTCCTCGGGGTCACGGTCGACAGTGACCCTGTTGACAGGTCATTGCATTTGATTCCATTCATGATCAAGGTTACAAGACTGCCTAATATCACACGGCACTTGAAACTTTCTTCTGCGTCCTATCCCATCGGCTCGGGTGTTCAAGGACTAACCATCATTTTCGAGGGCCTTGTATCTCTGTCTCATTGCAGCTTACCCTCTTGCTTTTTTTTTTTAATCTGTGATGTCCTGATTCATGTTCGGTGATAAGGCTGAAAGGGTTATGGCTAAAAATCATTAAAAAAATATTTTAAACGACTTATCTGTTCAAATGGCAACAAACAGTGTTCTTTAAACGAGGGGGTCAGTAGATTCATGAAGCGCAGTGGAAGGCGGATAATTCGCAGTTTTGTCAGGCAGGAGGAGGAAAACCAGCTGACCATAAGATAGGTGGCTTCTACGCAATACTTTCCGGGCTGTAAAATCGATCTGCACAGCGAGACCGAGACAGGGCGTGGCATATACACCAAACTCTCAAGAGCAACGACCAAATTAATATCTATAGCAGAACTGGGCAGTACATTACATTTCACCTGTTCATTTTTTAAACCAAAAACAGTGGGACGGAAAATTCAGTGCCTTAATCAAGCCTAAAGATCAAAAGAAGACAAGAATAGGAAAGGAAAAAGTGTGAATGTTATTGTCCGAAGAAGCAATGAACCTCCATCGGAAATGATGGCAGGTTTTAAACTTCCATATAAATATAGTCAACGATCATAGAGAAGTTTGACGCGTAATTTACAGAAATGAAACTTCAGCACCATTAACTTACAAATCATGCAGATTTAATAAAGAATTTTAAATACGTTAAATTTTTAAGTTCAACATTTGATTATCTGAGAGTCCTCGTTAGTTTTTCGTCACAAAGCCTTGCATTGACTGAACGTAACTGACGCAATGTTCTGATCAGAGTCTCTACCTACGGCTCGAGAAGGCTCAGTGGTTCACAAAAGGAGGTATGAGGGCAATCAGATGGTTGATGAGAGAAAGAGAGGGGGGAGAGAGAGAAAGTATGATGATGTTGCTCATGATAAACTTCTTAATAAAATCATTACGGTTTAAACCAAACAATTAATACAGTCATTGCAGTTTAAGTCATTTAAATAAATCCATCGTAATACAATGTCATATTTACATTATTCTCATTTTATAACCGATGTAATTCCATGTTAAATGAAACTGGCAGTCAGTGGGAGATCACATAAGTTAGAGGGAGTGCTCGGTTTTAGACTACTGTTATTGCCTGTGTAAGAAGGATGACTGTATTACAGGATTTTGTACTTTTGGGGCTTCGCTATTTGCTGACCTTTGTGGCATTCAAGGTTAACCTAATTAGTGGCTTTTATTTGTTCTTCTTCTGTAATATAAAATTCCTATTGATAGTCAGGCAAAGGTTGGCCACCGTGAAAACACTAATCTATTGTGTTGTTGTAAATCAAGTGTAAATCTGAGAGTAAAGGGAAATTCGGAAGCTTTTCTTGTTCAAAGGTTTTTTATGGAGAGTGTCGAGAAAGCTTTGAGTGAAACTACACAAAATAAGAAGAGAATAATGAAGAAAGCTAGTCTCATAAATGAAGGGTCAACGGGGTTGGATCAGTGCTTCGTAATACGGAGTGTCTTCCTATCGTCTCTTTATCCTCGTAAGTAGATTGTCAGCTTAGTTTATATTAAATGGCCCATAACAACGCATTTAAAAATGTAGTTTTTAGTTTTCTGTAGAAGAAAACTGTTGAGATGGCTAGTTATCTGTCCGTCGGCACTTTTTCTGTCCGCCCTTAGATCTTAAAAACTGCTGAGGCTAGAGGGCTGCAAGTTGTTATGTTGATCATCCACCCTCCAATCATCAAACATACCAAATTGCAGCCCTCTAGCCTCAGCAGTTTTTATTTTATTTAAGGTCAAAGTTAGCCATGATCGTGCGTCTTGCACCGCTGTAGGAGCCAACAACACAGGCCGCCACCGGGCTGTGGCTGAAAGTTTCATGGGGCGCGGTTGAGAGTTTCATGGGCTGTGGCTGAGAGTTTCTTACAGCATTATACGCTGTACAGAAAAGTCGATTGCGCCGAAGAAACTTCGGCGCATTTTTTACTTGTTAATTTTCATCTGCGAAAATGAATTATATTGATTTAGAGTGACGAATATCCAGTGCATGAAGGTCACTTTGAAAGAGTCTGCAGGTTGTTGTAAGAAGATGACAACTTCGACTCATGAGGGTTGTAGGAAGTCATTAGAGCGCTTGAGATAGCAGAGAGAATGACGGAGCCTCAAGTTGCGACGCAAAGGAAAAATGGAGATACATGAGTTTGCCTGTTCTTTTTTCCCTCTATTTTTCCATCTCGCCTCTTTTACTTTAAATTTTTAATGTTTTTTAATAGAAGGTACTGGGTTCTGGATCAATATTATGAAACTTATGGCTTCCCAAAAGTTGTTCAGTCGCCTCTGCAGGAAAGTAAATTAATGGGCGACTTGTGTTCTCAAAAGACGGCAAAGCCACCTGTTCCTTAGCCCGCTGCAAAATTTCATTGGCATGCACTGATAACTTTTTGCGATAGACAAAGAAAAAGAAAGATTACTCTGGTGGATACAAAACCTCTGTCCCAAATCCCCGGGCGCCTTGCATTTTGAAAGCAGCCGCTTATCGACTAACATTTCAAGAAATCCTCGCGGCAAGAAAGTCCAGATTTCCATCAGCTGCCTGACGTCCAAAATTTCTCAAATTAAAGGTAGCAAATACGAGACCCCAATGGGGGAATAAGAAAAATAATAAATTCCACAAAGGCATTTGTAACTGAAAGGAAAATGATACTTCCTCCAATGCGACACCCGTGACGACATACAGACATGACAAACAAATCCTTTCATCGGACGGTAGTGATGTAAAGTAGAAAAAAGGTCCCTCATACGGGACATCATTGAATAAGACGAAATGAAGAGATAATAAGCTAACTAAGAAGGATGCGTCAGTGACCAGTGCCGTTGCGACACCAGCGCATGTTCAGACATCAGTCAGTCATTCATTTTATTGTACACCTGGCTGGAGATGAATATACCCGTCTGAGGCGGACACAGCTGGATAAAGATTATCCAGATAAGGATGTCATTATGGTGATTTCGTTCCTTTGAGAAGTGGGTAGGGTAGGGTACTCAAGGGGTGGACATTTGCACCCGCTGCGGGCTGAAGAACACCCAGTGGGCTTGAGGTTTCGTGCTCCGAATACCAGTAAAATGTCGGTAGCTTCTGATGTTATTTTTTCATTCTTGTTTTATTGCTTTTATGGTCTTAATTTCCGTAATTATTGTTATTATCATTATATTGTCGTGTTAATTGTTATCGCTGTTACTGGCGTGCTAGAGGAAAACACTGTAGTTTGTGTAATCAATTCTGAACAAATAGAAAGTTACATGATGATGTATATATTCAGGAATTTGTACACAATGAACATAGCAAAAGGTCAAAATCACATGACAACCAAAGGAGGAAAAAGCCAACGTTACAACAGAATATTGACGTGAAAGAGATATTTGGTAAAAATGGAACAATATTCAAAGTTCAAAGTACTTTTCGTCAGGTAGTCGTTTGTATGTTAGCAGCCCTTTTCGAATTCTTTCCCGTCTTGAAGGAGGTCTACCTGCTCTCCAGGTGGTCAACATTGCAGTGTTGAAGGCGTCGCTCTCCCTCCGTCGGCGGCTGCACCTTAGTCATGCCTGTTGCAATCACACGAGGAACAGCGTGATCCTGAGAGGTATACGTGGTTTTATGGACTTTAGGTATATGATTTAAAAATCATATTAATAAACAATTTTTCTTGCCTAAAAATTTTTTTAACTGTAGGGGCGTAAAGAACGTATCTTTACACGCCTTTAAGCAGACCTTTATATATAAGTTTGCTGTTTTTAAAATCAGCCATGTGGTGAATGTCAGAAGCACGAACGTCTTACAAAACTCAAGTATGATTTTTGAAGCAGTCTTTAAATTTGCGCAGCCGGTATCAACGTCACCCACAGCTTGCGCTGAGCGTGAGCTTCCGTCAATCACGATTAGCTTTAACAAAAGGCTGTACTTAGGAGGCCAATAGACCAGTCATCTTCAAATCAAGGCTGATCCAGATTTTGATAGTTTTTGAGGGATGGATCAAGCTTAAATCCATGAGAGAGTTTGGTACAGTTTGTTTGGTGGGGTGGGAGTTAGCTCGATTGCATGCTCGTTTATAACCGTTCAATTCCATTTTGTCATTTTCCATACAGCTTTTTCAGTTGGCGGTGCTGGGATTCTATCGATTTACTGAGACGTCTTTTGACACGGCCCAGTGGCCAAAGGTGCCAGTAAGGTCTCACATATTCCCCTCACCTTTCGCAGAAATATATGACAGAACGAAATCTAACGCATTACCAAAAATAGGAATAATAAAATAACATAGAAATATTATGAGGTAATAACATAACAGTACATTTATTATTTAGAGTAGTAGTAAAAGCAGTATTAGTAGCAATAGCTGTCAGTCGAAACAACTGAGTATAGGTAAATATGTTAGTGTACTTCCACACCCTCTGAAAGGTTAGTTGAGGCTAAGCTAAGCTCAGCAGCGACAGTCTAGATATAAATGATCGAGCATGTATAATACTTTTATTTGAAAAAAAAAAAAAAGAATAACATTGACGTAACTTTACTGTCGTTCAAATCGATACTGTTGCTCTATCCGTTTACCGTCAATTTGATCCTGAGGAAACGTTACAAATCTCAGGTATCTGGTTCGTAATTAGGCAGACCCCAGGTATCATGTATTGATTACTAAGTTTGCATCAGTGATCCAGAAGAAGAAACCTTATAAGGAATTTAATTACAATCTTTGGTGGAAAGTATATGCTGTTATTGCAGCTGGTCGGTCAAGGAAACAATTAATATTATCACTGCAGAAAAAGCATATGAAAAGTTCTTGCTGTAGCTCTTGTAATGTTTAGTGGGGAGACTATCTCCATTATATCCCT